>VMDR010007695.1:0-39399 GCA_007922815.1 Macrotus californicus
AAGATTAAGAGGGCTATGTGACCTCAGGCCACATAAGTAGGGAATTTCTTCAAAAACAAGACAAGCCACAAAGAAATATTGAGCTATACTCAGTAGACTGATTATCAGTAAATCTGTTAGTTGTTTTGGAACTATGTTTTCCTAATAGATAGAATGTGTAATTATATAACATATTCTATTTATATAAGAATAAGTATTATATACTTATCCTAAAATATGAATAAAACAATTATGTCTATTGTTTTACCACTGAACACTAAGATTTTCCACTAAAAACTAAGATTTTCAGTATAAAAGACAGAAGTAAAAAAATAAAATCGAACAGGTCTGGGTTGGGGTAAGGCATTCTGTATTTCTAACAAGCACCCAAGGGATGCTAAAGCTGTTGGTCCAAAGAGTACATCTGGGTGTCAAGATTCATGTGTTCCTAAGATAATGGTTTGTAGACTTCTTTCATTTGGAATTTTTGTCTGGTCTTAGTGTCAGGGTAATGCTGGCCTCAGAATGAGTTGGGAAGTGTATCTTCCCCTTCTACTTCTTGGAAGAGTTTGTGAAGAATTAGTATTCTCTGGGGTGTCCGACCTTTTGGCATCTCTGTGCCACAATGAAAGAAAAGTTGTCTTGGGCCACACGTTAAATGCACGAACACTAATGAAAACAAAAAATTTCATAACGTTTTAAGTAAATTTATGATTTTGTGTTGGGCTGCATGTGGCCCATGGGCTGCAGGCTGGACACTCCTGTTTTGATAGAATTCAGTGAAGTCATCTAGGCCTGGGAATTTCTGTGGATAGTTATTTTTTTATTATTAACTCAATTTATTCCTAACACATGAATATTCCTGCAGTGATTTCTATTCCATGTAAGAGGGTAAAACTCTCAACAGCAATCTAAGACAAGTTTTGTCATTAGAGCAGCTCAGATGAGTTCAGGTTTTGCCCCCAATGACTCATTAAAAAGCCTACCAGGACTTCCACATTTTGCATCATGGCTGAGATCAGGACCATGTTTCCTACAGTGCTTTTCCTTGTTTAGCTTGTAGGGCCAGCTTCCCTCTTTGGCTGGGCCCTAGGAGGACCTTAAAGTACCAAAGTATTTTTATGTCTGGATTTGTGGAGTTCTGAACTGGTCAGTCTGTAAGACCCCACATCACACACCCAACACACTGGGTCTGTTCCCCTTTCTGGAAAACATAGCTGCACAGGGGACTACAGGGAGGGCTTGGAGTGGAGACTTCCTCCAGACAGGAGGGGCGATAACAGGGCATGTGGTGAACCTGCAGATGTTTTGATTAGATGTGAGGACTGGAGGGACAGGGCCTTCCTTCCTGACACTCCTTGAGGGTTTAAAAAGGAGTATAGTAAATCCACCACCTCAATCCCTCTGTCCTCTTTCCTTGGTCACAACCCCAGCTGAGGCCCTGACCTCACTCTCCAGGACCATCACCCCCACTACCTCCCTGGTCCCCTGGCCTTGTTTGACCCCAGAAGGATCTTCCCAAGTCTCACTGGGCCCTATTTCTTGGGGCCAAGTTCAAGATCTTCACCCTGATATCATGATATTTGGAGGCTCTTTGGGATCTGGCCCCTACATCCTTCCCCGTGCTCACCTATACCACACCATTTCTCACTTACTCCCTTCCCTGTACTGAATTACTTGTTTCCCTGAAGAGTGGAGGGAAAGCGGCTTTGCAGACAGAGGTTCGTGTTATGACCAAAAGGTTGGTGATGCGGAGACCTGTAGTTTTATAGGAACAGAGGATGTTTTCCAGGTGGGAAGGAAGTGGTGAGGCTGGGAACACTTGAATCCTGGTTGCCAAGGTGACTGCATTGTTACTTTTAGTCCCTAAAACCAGGTGTCACTGAGTTCCAATCTGTCTCCTTGGGAATCTTTTTATTGTTTCCCTTTTTACCTACCTCCCTCACTTCATGGTACCTGCTCCAGCTCAAAACTCCTCTCACTTAAACCAGAATCCTGCTGGGCCTCCTGTCCTCATATCTCCCCTGTCAATTCTTATGCTGTCACTCCTTTGCCAAACCCCCCTGTGGCTGCTTCTGTCTTCCAGGATGAAGTTTAAATACCCACCTTGCTCCAAAATGCTCTATGCACTCTGAAATCAGCCTCAACTCCTTATGCTGTTGATCTCTGCGCATGTGAGCACAGCTAAGATGGACCTTGAAGTCTGTCTCTGCAGTGCGCGGCACACTGTTACACTGGCAGGCCTGCCGAGCCACACCTGCAGGTTTTCACATCTTGGCAGGGACCTTCCACACTGACTCTGGGCTTGACCACGTGGCTGGTTTTGGCTTGTGGTGCAAAAGCACTTGTCAACTGGGATCTGTTCTCTTGGAAACTGCTTTGGAGACATATGCTCTCAGGTAAAGAGGTCCAGCCACCCTGGACAGGCTACACGGAAGAGATGCTATACCAGGCCTTAGCTTGGGTGCCAGCCATGGGAGTGAGAAAGTCATCGCAAACACTTCAGCCCCAGGAGACACCACAAGGAGCACTGGACCTTCCAAATGAGCAGAGCCTGGACTACTGAATTATGAGGAAAAATATGTCTTTATTGTTTGAAGTCGCTAAGCTTTGGGGGTGGGTTGTTGTGTATAGGGAACCTATCCGTGTGGGGTGCCGAATGTAGCCCAGCTCTGTCTGAAAACAGGCAGGTGCATGTCCAGCACACGGAAGCCAGACCCACGGATCGGTTCTCCCGTGGGGAATCAGGCCTGCATTGTACCTAGGCCGCTTTGAGGCTTGCTCTTGCTAAAACTGCTGATCACTAAACCTCTCAAGTATGGGGTGTAACCAGTTCAACCACTTTTCCCCTTTGCATTTGCAAAGGTCCTTTCTCTTTGAAGTAATTAGCAACATTCTTTCCTTTGTTACCTACAAAAGGTAACCACCTAAAGCCAACCTGTGCATATTAAATGAGGGCCATCCTTGATGTAATGTACCCAGAATATCAATAAAAGCCTGTCCAGGCAGGGGTCGGGGACCCTCTCTCTCTCACTTAGAGAGTGGCTGAGCTGTTCCTTTTTCTCCACGGAATTTCTGTAGTCTGTGTGAATTTGTTTGTCATTCGTCACAGCCATAGCATAAACATCCACAACACATGGACCCCACGGGACGGGTGTCCGCATCAGTTGTGCAGTAAAATGTAACTGAAACACCATGGGTTATTCATTTGAATGTTCCTTCAATAATTAGTGGTAGGCTGCCTGCTAAGCTAGAACATCCAATGTCATGCTGAAAGTGATTATATTGCCCCTCTAACCCCTACTTCCCACTCTCATGAATTCTTCACTCACTCAAGTCCTTCAAACATTTATATCCTAGGAAAGGTATGCACTGTGTCGGGCTACGGGCATGGCCACAATGAGCTTAAACCACAGGCCTTGCCCTTATGAAACATAAAATAAGCAAATGGGAAAAACAGGGTTTCATTCACCCTCATTCTTCTGGGGCCCAACTGGGCCTAAACTAACAGTAGGGACTCACTAACGCAAGGACTGAGCTGGTGAAATCACCTCACCACCCAATATACCAATTTCCCCTCCACCCTGCTGAGCCAAATTTCACTGAAGTATCACACCCTCACATCCACTGTGAAACCTTACATGCACCGCCATCCACTAAGTCTCTTGCTCCTCTGTCCAGGACTCACTGGCCCCTGCATCAGTTAGAATTCAGGTGACCTGCAAGTGATGAAACCCCAAACGAACAGTCACTCACACAGTTTAACTAGGCTAGGTAACTGAGACTGATGTGGGTTGTCACAGCGTCAGGACCAATGCTTTTCCGATCCTGTTCTGTTCACATTGGTTGGCCAGAATTTAGTTATCTGCCACACCAAATTTCAAGAGACCTGGGAAACTGCCTTAAATCCAGGCAGTCATCTCTCCTGCTCCGTTATATCCTTGACTATCCTGCGACCCTTTCAGGGGTAGGGCCCGGCCCAAAGGAGGTTCTCTAGCAAGTCAGAGCTACCCTGACTGCTTCTCTGTGCCAGGCACAACTACCCACCTAACACGCATGAACTCATTTAGTCTTCTGCAACCGGCCCTACAGTCTAGATGCTCCAGTGACTCCCATTTTACAGAGTACAGAACTAAGTTCAGTGAGACTGGGTAACCTACTCATGGTTACACAGCTCTTAATGGAAAGAACTGGGATTTGGACTTAGACAGTCTGGTTCCAAGGCACCTGCTCTTCACCACCACCAATGTCTGCAAAACTGAACTGAGTACAGGACTCTGCTGGCCAGCGCCACCCCAGAGACTCTCTATTCCATAGGCTGGCTGCACTCCCCACAGGAATCCCATGCCCAGTAATTAGGGCTTTCCCCCAGAGACAGGGCAGAGACCATGACCCTGATATGGAGCCCCCTCCTCCATGCTAGTGACAGACCAGAGGACCAGCTACTTCTAGACCTTTATTTCTCTGTGAAAAGGGGGGAAAAAGAATAAAATAAAAACGGCACAGTTGACACAAAAAAACCACTGAGGGGGAGGAAGGGAGGTGGAGAAGTAGATAGGGGAGGGGTCCCCATTACAGCAGCAGGACCAGTGACCCGGGATGCTCACCTCTCCCCTCTCAGGTGGGAGTGGCCACCCCTTCCTCCCAGGGTCACTGCCCTATTCCACCTTGTGCTCCCCCAGCCCCTTGGAAGGTAGACAGTGAGAAGTCAGATTCCCAGGCTGGGGAGAAGAGGAACCGTGCTGGGGTGGGGCCTGGGGTCAGACCATGCACAGGGAGTGACAGCCAAAGGCCCCCTGCTGTCTCCCAAAGGAGGGAACTTGGGGCCTGGGGGTGGACACCAGAGGCCGGCGTTGGCTCCTCTTCCAGCATCAGGCGAGAGACAGAACTGGGGGAACAGGAACAGGCGGGAGTCAGAACCACAGCTAGCCCGCCCACAACTGCTCCTGTGTCTCCCCTGCCAGGAGCTGCTGCTCCCAGGCTTCGGCCCCTCCTTGCACACCACCCTCCCGCTAGGTTTCTGAGTTCTCAAAGCCTTACCAGTAAGGGCCTCCTGGGCAAAGTACTTGACGTCCACATCCTGGTCCTGGGTCAGCTTCTCTAGGATGGGCTTGACTTCACTCTGCAGTGTGCTGGAAGAAGGAGAAGGCAAAAGAAAGGGTGAGCCAGGCAAGCTGGGAGCATGAGGTGCAGACACAGGCTCACAAGGGAATTAAGAGGTCTCTAGGTCCAGAACAGGCCCAGGGAGGTCAGACAATCTGGGCAAGTGGGGCAGAGAATCATAGAGCCCACAAGTCTCTGAGGTCAGCAGATGGATGTCTTTCCTTTGTTTAACCTGTTTACTGAGGCCTCCTGGGGATGAGATGTGAACAGAGGTAAATCCCACACTCTTCGTTCTTGCCCATGAGGAGCTTGGGCTGGGAGTGAGGCAAAGCCAACTGATGGTAAGAAACGGGATAGGCAAGTGCTGAAAAGGAAGTACTTGACCCTCTGGGAGCCCATGGGAGGCATCTGCTCTCCTGGAAGGGGGCCCAGGGAAATCTGTCTGCAGAGACAGTCCATTGTGTTGGGAAATGAAGGTGCACTTCAGAGAGGCATTAAAAGTGTGCAGTGGTGTCCTGGACCAGACGCAGAGAAAGACATCAGAGAGGCAGGCATTGTGAGTCCCCTTCCAGGTGATAGACAGCTCCTCTCCATCCTCATATTCATCTTCACTCTACCATCTACATCTGTTCTATCTATTTTTGAACTTGACATAAATGGAATCACAGGATACATTTTTCCTGGGTCTGGCTTCTCATCCAACAAAATGGTGCGAGTCGTGAGAGTCAGCTTCATTGTCGAGTATAGCAGTTTCTTTTCACTGTTGAATAGTCTTCCTTGTACGAATAAACCACAGTTTACCCACTGTCCTGTTGCTGGGCTCTTGGGTTGTTTCCATTTCAGGGGCAATGTGAGTAAAGCTACCATAAACATTCTTCTGTTAGAAATAAACAATCATTTCTCTAGGATATATACCCAGGAGTGGATGTGCTGGCTCATGGGGCATACCTTCACTAGATACCACCAGTTTTCAGAGACTGCACGCATCTACAGCCCTGCTGGCAGCGTACCAACACCAAATGACTGAGCTTTTTACACTTTAGCCATTCTGGAGTGTTTTCACTTGCATTTTCCTGATGATTAGGGATGCTGAGCATCTGATCATATGCTCATTGGCTATGTGCTCTAGTTTTTTTTTTTTTCTTCCCCATCTCTTTCTTGGGTTTTCTTTGTGGTGGCAACTTGCAGGACAGTATTCTGAATAAGGCACCCTGTTGGAAATGCGCACTGTAAATGTCTCCTCCCAGTCAGTGGCTTCCTACCTCACTCTCACAGTGCTCTCTCGAAGAAATTCTTCATTTTACTGAGGGATAACTCATTTTTTTCCTCTGGTGAGCTTTTTAAAAATCTGTGCCTACCATTAAGTCTTGAGGATATTTCCTGATGCTTTCTTCTAAGATCTGTTTTCCTCTTGATCTTTCTGATTATGCTATCTCTAATTTTATATACTCAGGTGGGTGGTTTTCCTCCCACATGCCTATCAAACTGACCCAGCCATCTGTGGGAAATACCCACTTTCCTCCCTGAACTGCAGTGGCACAAGCTGAATACACGCAGGTCTGTTTCTGTGCCCTTGATCCTGTCCCATTGGCCATTCGAACACTGTGCTAACACCTCACCTTTTAATGACAGCAGTGTCCTAGCGAGTCTTAGTGTCTGGCAGTGCAAGTGGTCCAACTCTGTTCTTCTATAGGATTTCCTTGGCTTTTCAGACCTTTGTGTTTCCATGTAAATTCCAGAACCAACCTGTCAATTCTTCACTAAAGAACCTGCTGCCACTGCCTGAGATTACACTGAACCTCTACATGAATCTGGAGAACCATCCCATCCAAAAATATGGAGGTCTTTTTTTAAGTTCTCAAAGCGGTGGTTTTATAGTTTTCACTAGAGGTGTTACACAGCTTTCATGAACGTTACTCCTGGGCATTTCATGGTTCTGGTGCCCTTATAAATCACACACACACAAATATATTTGTATTTGTTAACTTCATTTTCTAATGATTTGTTGCTAGTATATATAAACCTGCCACCCTCTCACCCCTTCCCATCTCCCCTAACATGTGAATTTTCATTCTACATTTGAGGAAATTAACACCTTGGGAAGAAGAGACCAACCACAGTGACACAGACAGGGAAGAGTAGTGCCAGGTCTCAAACGCTAGGCTCTGTCTTCAAAGGTCAAAAATTAAGATGACAAGACTTGTCCTGCCAGCATGGAAGGGTCAGTACAGGCCTCACCTGTTGTCCAGGATGGGTCCTATCTTCTGCAGGGACTTGGCCACATTGAAGCGGACATTGGCGACAGGGTCCCCAGCCATACGCAAGACTGTGGGCAGCATGTGTTTTGTGGTGATGTCCTGCCCACAGACCTCAGACAGCACCTGAGATGAGTGGCAGAGAGGTGACTATCCAAAGTTCATGGCTAACTCCCATTTCCCTCTTCCTCTGACCAGGCCACTTCAGTGATCACCAGGCCTGAGGATAAAGCTGAGCAATATGGGGACTCTGAGCCCAGAGTTACCCTCCCAGGGGACAATTTATCTTCCTGAAGTTCCCATCTCCCTAACACCACTATCTCTCAGCCCAGGTGGTCCCAGACCCATCCTCAGACTTCCCTTCATCCTCTGGGGATGGGCTTGATTCTTAAACCCTGGGACCCTTTCCTTAGTTCAATGGTCTCCAAGGTGAGGCATGGGCATAAATTATCTGAACAGTTAGTTATAACTGTTTTGAAATGTTATCCTTTTGCCCTGGCTGGTGTGGCTCATTAGATGGAGTGCCAGCCTGCGAATCAAAAGGTCGCTGGTTTGATTCTCAGTCAGGGCACATGCGTGGGTTGTGGGTCAGGTCCTCAGTTGGGGACACGAGAGGCAACCAACTGAAGTTTCCCTCACACTTCGATGTTTCTCTCCCTCTCTTTCTCCCTCCCTCCCTCTCTGAAATAAGTAAATAAAATCTTTTTTAAAAAGAACACATAAAAAAAATGTTATCCTTTTACTTCTAGCCACATGTATGGTTTATTTGTAAAGACCAGGAAGGAGCACTTGCTGTTATCACTTAACTGTTCTAAGCCCTTTGCATGTACAATCAGGTGATCGTCACGACCTGATGAGTGAAGTGCTGTGATTGCCAGCACGAATCCTTTCCAGAAAAGAAAACTCAAAGCACTTAGAAGTGAGGTCTGCTTCCCAAGGTCCGTAGCTAATACATACAAGAGCTAGAATTAAAAACTAGGTCTGGGCCCTGGCTATTGTGGCTCAGGTGGCTGGAGTGTCAACACATAAACTGAAAGGCTGCAGGTTCGGCCTCCGGTTGGGGCATGAACAAGAGGCAACCAATCAATGTTTCTCTCCTTCTCTCTCTCCCTCCCATCCCCTCTCCCTAAAATCAATAAGCACATTCTCGGGTGAAGATAAAAAATAAAAATAAAAATTAGGTCTAAGCCCTGCCAGGTAGCTCAGTCGGTTAGTTTCATTCCGATAACGCCAAGGTTGCAGGTTCGATCCCCAGTCAGAGCACATATAAGAATCAACCAATGAATGCATGAGTAAGTGGAACAACAAATTGCTGTTTCTCTTTCTCCCTCTCACTTACTTCCTCCCTCTCTAAAATCAATAAAAAAAAAACAGGTCTGACTCTAGAGCCTGCATACTTCCCTATTCTATCATAAATAAATATGCATGCCTATTTGTGGGAAAGGAGAGGGTGCTCAGAAAGGTTTGGCTGTCCTGCTTCAATAGGCCAAGTGCCCCTCCCTTGTCCTCGGTTTCCCACCAGGCAGGTACCCATCCCTAGAGACCCTGAGACTCTGACTAGGGGAGCCCCAACCTCTGGCCTACAGTTTTCCAGGGTCACATCCCTGCCGCCCCAGGTCCCTACCACTTTCCCACTCCTAAGCCAGCTGTCTCCCTTGAGGACCCTCCACCCTCCTTCTCCCAGGCACGCCTAGTTCCTAGGGACCAGCCAGTGGGTAGGTGGGGGTGCTCACATTGATGCAGAAGAGTGTGGTCATGCGGTGCAGGTAGTTGGGATCCCCAGACATGGCCAAGACCTTGGGGATGATAGTGGCATGGGCCCACTCCTTCCCAAACTTCTCCACCAGCTTCTTCAGGTTGCTGGTGGCCGCCTCACGGATGGCATAGACTACAGGAGAGCAAGGGGCACACAGCAGGGATTCAGGAGGTGAAGGACTGATGTGGGTGGGATCTAACAGTCAAGCTCTCTACTGCCTCCTGAGCAGCCCCTAGGTCTCAGGCTGTAGATGACCCAATAGCTCCAAGAGGACAAAAGGGCTCAGTACGTGCTAAATGTGGGCTTTTCGTGCAGTATCCTCTCACAGAGCCCAAGACACAGGTTCCATTACTGGCTTCCTTTTAAAGATGGGCCAAAGGGCTTTCAGAAATGATATGCCCAGGCAAAGAATTTAGTGCTTAGTACTTGGAATGGTGCCTGATATAGACAAACATTAACTTCTATTTTTTTACCAGTCTTAGTGAAAACAGTGAGCAATGCTCACAACGGCCCTAAAATGCTGGGATGAGAAGTCCCAGGTTTCATGAAAGGAGTGTGGTAGGTGACTCGCTTAATAAGCATCAAAATCCAGGAGGTGCGATTCAAACCCGGGCCTGTCTGCTCCGTGGCCCTTGGACTCTTCACTATACCAGGCAGCCCCTGGGTGACCTGTTATATCCCCTCCAACCCTACACCTCTCCAGAATTCTAAAAAGCAAGGGAATTGGTCCACATCTGATGAGCATCTGATGCACAGGAGAGTGACTCCAGTCTGCCCACTCCCCTCAGTGGCCTCAGCCAACCCACCACCCACCTTCCTAGAGCCCCATCTCCTCCAGCCCACCGGAAGCACTCACCATGATCCACAAGCCAAGCCATGCACAAGGAGTTGAGTTTCTCATCAAAAAACTCCACCCCCTACAGGAGAAAATGAGTTAAAGGGTGGAGGAAGTCTAGGTGGTTTCCAGCAAATTCCCACCCAGAGAGACAGACAGACAGACAGACACTTCTCAGCTTCTCTGGAGGGGCTCCTTTCCCTTCTTTTCCTAATTGAATTCTATGCATCTCCCAGGGCTCTATTTCCTGTGCCCCTTCCCCCATTCCCCAGACAGTCCTCACAGCCTACAGTGCTAGTCACACTTGTCTCACTGCACCATCATTAGACCCTGGCAGTTCCTCCCCCGGCAGTGTGCCTGGCACCCGGCCTCCTCACTCACCAGCTGTCCAGCTAACAGGGGCATGTACTCAATGATGGCCAGCCGCACCCGCCACTTGGCGTCTTCAGCCAGTTCCACAATGGCAGGGAGCAGGGACTGGGACAGCTGCCGGATGCCAATCACCTCGTTTACGCAGTCCAGGTTGGAGATGATGTTCAGCCGCACCTCTGGGCACTGAGGAGAGGACAGGAGGGTTCTGAGAGCATGCACTGCACATGGTGACCAAGGCCAGGGTAAAAAGAGCTCAACGGCACCACTCTGTGTAACAAACATCTCCTGAGGACCTCCTTCTGCCCAGGCCCAGCTCCCAACCCTGGGGATACATTAAAGGCACATGAGAAGCAAGCAATGTGGATTACTAAGGGAAGCAGCTTTTCAAATCTCATAAACAGCACAAGAAATGTTCAGCTATTTTGAAGGACTTGTAGGACTCACAGTATAAAAACATGGAACCCTGGAAAATATAAACATGTAATAATCCCACTATGCTGTTTGCTAGCTGGGAGCCCTTCTGGATATCAATGTGTGACAAGGAAACATGCACCCAGCCTCAAAGGGTGGGTAAGGCTATTCAAGTGCCCACCACAGAGTCTGATCCACAAATGGCTTAACACTGTGGGAGCTTATCATGATCACTTCTGTTACTTTTATTCTCTCTGCTAGTCCTTGAGCTCCGTAAGGAGCACAACTCATTCAGCCTTCTCTCTCTAGTACCCAGCACAGTCTATGGTCCATAGCAGGTGCTCAAAACGCTGCTGCTGAAAGAATGAACGATGGAATAAAGAAGTATTTTTAAACTGCCTGTTGACTACCAATATTATGAGCACTAATATACAATGCATATACATAGACTCCACCTACCTTCCATAAAGTATGTGAGGCAACTTATAAGACAAGGCACATAAACACAATTAATTCTTGTTAATTGAAACAGGAGCCCTACCAGATCCTTGCCCTACATCGCATATTCTGGACAGTAGACCCACCAGCTAATAATCCTTTCTAACATGAATCAAGAAAGAAATGAATCAATGAAGCAAGTAAGCAAGTATGCCGTGCCGTAAAGGGATACTCAGCAATCTGGCACACTCCAAAGGATGGTCTCTAAGCCCCTGGACTATTCTGCCTGGTTAGTTTTTGTTTACCTGGGTGCCTGGGCCCAAGCTAGATAGACTGTGTTAACAACCCAATTTATGCTGGGGGTTTGGGGCCATGTGGTACCAGCTTGAACTCTGAGGGAGTCGGGACAGAGTAACTAAGGTCAGCCAGGCTGGTGGCTCCACCCCAAGCCGAGGTGAACTTCCCTAGCAGCACCACTTTGTGATGACACACATCATTAGTGGGAGATGTGAGTGCTGTCCACGTGACTCCAGGGGCAGAGGAAACTGGAAGCTGGTGGCGTACCTCCCTGGTTGTGGGACTTCACTCTTTCTTCAACAATAGCCTTGGGACTCCTTCCCAACACCCGCATCTGCTCCAGCTGCTCCATTCACCAGACTTAAGTCCACACTCCTTCTCTGGCGGGGGCCCATGAGGCCCCCAGCCATTTGCCCAGCGCTCTCTCTCACCTTCTGTACCCCAGGCCAACTAAGCTAGGGATACTCACATGACTGGCTCTGGTTAACGGTGTACAGAAGGTGTGAGTAGGCTGATGGGTGCCCTCTTTTGGGCACTGCTCTTATAGGCCTAGGCCTGCTGCTATCCAGTGCCTTCTCCCTTCATGCTGGCTGGGAGGTGCTAAAATTCTGAGCAGCCAACTCAGACCCGGAGGGCGCTGAAGAAGGCAGAGCTAAATGCCCACGTAGGCTCACCTACCTCTGGACTATTGTGAAAGAAACAATTCTCCATCTTATTTAGGCCACTGTATTTTGGGGGCTTAGCTTGTACCGCAATAAACATAAACCTGTACAGTCATGGAATCACTCATATGTCTCTCCGCTGCCAATCTCTCCCTGAGGATCAAAACCTTCTTGTCTTATTCTGGCACCTCCAATGTCCAGGAAAAGGACTAGCACAGAGAAAGGGCATGCAAGACAACTGTCCCATAAACGAACGATTGACTGCACAGTCCATCGTGCCCACACTCACTCACCAGAGATCTGGGTGTCTGTTGGGATTCTAGGAGATCTGGCCAATCTGAGAAACAGCGGACCCACCACCGGTTGCCTCTGCAAACCCGAGTTCGGAGCGTGCCCAGTGCCCTTACCTCATCCTTCAGCTGAGCCAGGAAGAGGGGCAGGAGGTGCTCGATGGTGTTATCTTTGCCCAGGATGGGAGAGAGGCCCATGATGACTGAGGCCAAGGCTGATTTGACATGTTGGTTGGCGTCGGACACCAGCTCCTGGGAGGGAGAAGAAAGGGGCAGCCACAGGGTTAGTGGCCAAGCACACTCTAGTGCCAAGAAGCCTAGGTTGTGGTCTGCTTTTGCCCTTGTCACTCATGCAGCAGGGACAGCTTAGAATACAAGGGGAATTATAATTTCTTCTATGTCCCACCAGCTTTGAGTTCAATGGCCCCTGCTCTGGCAGTCCCCATCTGATCCCAAAGCGTTCTAGATGTGGGTACTCAGTGGCCTTTGAGGGGGAAGCACTCCCATGTTGAAACTCAGCTCCTAGCCTCAGATTTTGCTCCCCTCAGAGTCCCCAACTACTTTAAACCCAAGGTGGCCCAGTCCTAGAAGGCTGGGAACTCAGTTCGCATCTGGCTGTCCCTAAAGCCCAATCTCCACCCTTCTTTTTGGCAGGTTCCAGTCTGCTCTATTCCTCCCACTAAATTCCCTTTACCTTGATGCAGGGCAAGATCTGGGTCATGATCACATTCTCCCGACAGTCAGCTGAGAGATTTTCACAGAATTCTGTGGACGGGGGAAGGGAGGAGGGAGCAGTGAGACCTGATGTCCTGGTTCTACCCCCACACACTTGCAGCTCCAACTCCCACCCACTTGCAGTGTTCTGGTCGCCAGCACCAACCTTTGACCTTGTGGGAGGCTGCGGCCCTCACCTCGGCCTCACAGTCTTTCATCAGGTTCTGGAAGGCAGGGACCAGGTCTGTCTTGGTGATCTCTGGCCCCACGGCTTTCTGGAGCTGCAGAAAGGGCGGGAGATGAGCGAAAGTGAGAGGGTTTGGCAAGCTCTCTGGGCAAATGAGACCAAAGTCAAAATTAAAGGTACCAGATTTAGGGGCAAAAGTATGACCCTAAGAATTACCAAGATCTAAGCCCAGAGCAGGGGGTGACCCCAGGCAAGTCTCTGGGCCTCTGAGCTGAGGTTTCCTCACTGTGTGGGGGAGTCGGGCAGGGCAGGGTAGTGGTTACGAGTATGGCTCTGCAGTCCAAGTGCCTGGCTCAAATTTACTTAGCAACTGTGTGAACTTGAACGGGTCAGTTGACATCTCCGATCCTGTTTCCTCCAAAGCAAAACGCAGACCACAAGGGTACCTACTGCATGGTGGTGGTGTCTACATGAAAAATAGTAAGAGATCTCCATACAGCTCAGCGTACTTGGGTTGGGTTTTCTGTTACCTGATACAAAAACATTCTGATATAATGGCTCTTGCTGTTTGATTTATGTACTTCTATTTCTTTTCTTTCTCTTTTCTTTTTTAAAGATTGGTTACCAGAAAGGCACGATGGGCCCTGCCTGTCCTGACACCAGGGTTCTACTGCAAAGCTGGGTTTTGAAGACCCGGTAGGCAGCAGGGTGGTTTGAGGCTAAAAGGAAATAAACGAGTAAAGACCTTGGAGGGCCAAATGCTATCCTGGGCAAATATCGCCTTGTACTCACACAAGTGCACTGTTTAACCACCTAAGATCCCTGCCCTCACAGAGTCGAGCTCTTATCTAACCCCAGTGTGAACCAGGTCACACTGTCCAGGGGCCAAGGACAGGAAGGAGCCTCTTTCGCTGTGATGCTGAGGCTCCCAGCAGAGTCACGGCGGCACAGCCACATCGTGCTAACATTTTCAGAGAATAACAGATGATTCTGGGAAATGTCATCCTCAGGCTCCAAGTCCTTCCAGCAAACACCAGGGGAAACATTTGTACAGAGACAGGGAGCCACAAGGTGGACTGGCTCCGAGATCTCTCTGCTTGGGCCCTGCCTGTCTCTCCACTCCAGCTTTCCCTCTGAAGGGCCCCCAGGGGCCAGCCCTGAACGTGCCTGCCTGTGCTTGCTCTCCCTTCCACCAGTCTTGCACATGGTACCCTTCTGCTGCATCAGTTCCTACCCCAGCTCTCACTCACTCATGTTCTAGAACCAGCTGTCACACCACCTCTTCTCCTTAGCGTGTCCATGCCCACGTATGTGTCGGCTCTAGCACCCGGAACACTTAACTATGACATTCATCTCCCCAGACACTCCCCTTTAGGCCATCTGCTCCATGACAGATGGGAATGTGCTGAATTCACAGCATTCCCGCGCCCACCAAAGAACTGGTGCTCGACTGCATGCCAGTGAGATCGAAGCACATTGGAGTGCCGTGGAAAGGGCACTGTCCTGGGAGTCAGAGATGTGGGATCTGTCCCTGTTCTGTCTGCCTGTGGTGTCACTGACTGGTCAAGCATATGGGCAGTGTGATGGGCTGGCCTGTGCTCCCCCCACAAAGATTTATATGCTGCAGTCTCAACGCCCCCGGTATCTCAGAAGGTGACTGTATTTGAAGACAGTCTCTGAAGTGTTAAAGTGCATTGAGGTCATTAGGGCGGCCCTAAAACAAAATGACTACAGTTGTTAAAAGGGGAGATTAGAACAAACACGTGCACAGAGGGACAACCATGTGAGGACACAGGGAGAAGACAGCCATCTGCAAGCCAAGGAAAGAAATCTCAGCAAAACTACCTGACTGACACCCTGACCTCAGACTTGTAGCCTCCAGAACTGTGAGGAAATACCACAGTACACCCAGTGGGTGGTATTTTGCAACTGCAGCCCCAGCAAACTCATACAGGCTACATCGTCCCCTTTGTCCAAGGACAGAAAGTTTGATCAGGTCAGGAAGGGCACACACGCTACCTTTCTCTGCTCCTGGGTGCCCTCTCCCACAGAACCTGGCCCCCAGACCCCTTCTCAACACGGCGCTTCAAGCTGCCACTATCAAGCACCCAGGATGGCGTGTGAAGCAAGGTCCGACAGGATGATCAGAGATCGCACTGCTCACACACCCGACAATGTCACCGTGATGAACTAAAATCCAGCTACTACACGTGCCACCCCTTCGTGTCTGAGGGCCTCACTTTGCCTATATGTGAGACACTGTCAACAGTCCCTCACTTACCTCTGTGAACTTGTCAGCCACCATGTATCGGACACGCCAGGACTTGTCCTCAGCAGCCTGGCGCAGGGTGGGCATCACCAGGGCCTCCAGATCCTCCTGGGGCAGGAGCTGGGCGATGTTCACGCATGCCTCCACCGCTAGCAGCCGCACCGAGTCCTGGGGGGAGGACGGGAGCAGAGGCCCCATTAGTGCTGGGATTCCCTTTCGGATGCAGGGCCCACCAGAGGGAGGGGCTGGAGAGGGCCAGGGAGCAGAACCCACCTGCTCGTCAGAGGCCAGGTTGGAGAACATGGGGATGATCTCACTCTTGACGTTGTCTAGCTCCAGCACCTTGGCGAACTCCCCCAGCTTGGAGGCTGCGGCCCGCCGCACCATGGGGGTATCATCTGAGCACAGGTTCCGGAAGTACCTGGTGGTCAGGATGGGGCTTAGGAGGAGGAATCCTGGGACCTCAAGGCAACGGGCAACATGGCAGAGAGTAGCAAGCAGATGGTAGTCACAAAGGTCCTGGCTCTGCCCTCTGCATCTTCCCTGCTCGATATAATGGGCTGATAGGGACAGTACCTATCCCACAGGGTCATTGTGAGGCTTAAAATGAGTTCACCTGTGTGCGCATGCAGCAGCCTGTCTGCACATGAGTCTGCAGAGAACCGGAAGTGCCGATTATATTACAATGACTACATAAAACTGTGTAGCTGAGATGCTGGTCTGGGGCAACGCAAAGATTTTACTTTTCAGCAGTGACCTCTCCTATTGGAGATGAAGTAGGCTGAAAGCAGATCTCTAAGCACATGTGGGCAGCTGTCCACCTATACTCTGGGTGAGCAACGGCTCAGGGCCTGGGCTTGCTGCTAAAAAGTCTGTGGGCTTGGTGGGTACACAGAAGTCCAGAGGGAAGAGAAAAAACACATTAATGGAAATTTCCATCCAATTAAAACCATTTTCATTCATTCTTCAGGAAGGCAAGTCTTGTACACAAGGAATTCCCTGAGGTATCAGGCTAAGGGGGAGGAGCATGGAGGAGGCTGAACAAGAGACAGTGCATCTACCAAGGGTTCTGCACCCGGGCAGGCCTAAGACAGCGCCACACATCACTTGTTACGTGCTTTCATGTGCCACATTCTGTTCTAAGCACTTCGTATGCGGTAACTCTTTTAAATCCTCACAAGAACCAATGGGAGAAGGAACTGCCATTTACATTTCCTAAATGAGCAAGAGTTGGTATCTGGATTGGAGATCAGGCTCTTGGTGACAGTTTCTCCAAAGAGTGGGAAGGCAGTTGGGGGCTGAGAGAGCTCAGGGGTGGTTGGGACCTGGGAAGCCTAAATAGGCTGGGGCTTGAGAGAAGCGGACCAGGCTGAGGGGGGAGGTTGAGCTTCTCAGGGGCCATGGCCAGGACTCACTGTCGAAGTTCTGCCTTCACAGCACTGGATACACGGGGATAGCAGACAGAGAAGAGGCCGCAGGCTGAGGTGCGGGAGGTGAACCAGTCGCCGCCCGCCAGCCGCTTCACCAGTGGCACAAAGTGGGCCTCCAGGTCAGAGGGCGAGTGCTCGTGCGAGATGGCCCGCAAGGACTCCACTGCCTTGTCCCGCACCACCGTCTCCTCCACCGTGGCCAGCGACTCCAGGGGTGGCTATGGTACAGAGCATGAGGTCACAGGATGGCTCCCTTCCCACCACCCCCAGCCCTGGAGCCCCCACCGTGCGTGGGTTCATTTTCTCCAGAAACCTTCTGTGATCACCCCATCCCAGCCTGCAACCAGCATGCCTTCCCCGAAGAACCACAACAAGCCTCATTTAGAGGTCCTTAAGGGAGCTTCAGTAGGGTGGGTCCAGGAACCTCAAAACGATGTTGTTTTTAAAAAACAAAACAAAAAACCATTGTAACATCAAGGTAACTCCTGCTTTTTTAGATTTTATTTATTTATTTTTAGAGAGAGGGGAATGCAGGGTGAAAGAGAAACATCAATGTGCAAGAGATACAATACAATGATCAGTTGCCTCTTGCACATCCCCAGTGGGGGACCTGGTCCGCAACCCAGGCATGTGCCCCAACCAGGAATCGAACCGGTGACCTTTTGGTTCACAGGCCAGCACTCAATCCACTGAGCCACACCAGCCTGGGCAATACATGTCACTTTCTGAGGAGAGAGCCACAACTGTTACTAGCCTCTCAAAGTGCATTAACTGTCATGGACACTGACTGGAACACCTCTTTACTATGTGATCTAGGCAGACCACTGCATCGCATAGCTGGTTCTAACTATGAAGCAGGTACTGCTTCTCTCTTCATTTTAAAGAAGAGGGACCTGATGCACAGACTGGCCATTAAGAGCCACACTCCAAGCTCTAAACCAGGCCACCTGATTCCAGGGCCTCCAAAGGCTCAAAAACACAGCTGTGGTTTTTGACAGGTGACTGCAGCAGGAGCTCACATTAGCAGGGGACCCCAGAGCTTGGCACTGCATGATGGTTTGTTAGTGTGAGGCCTGGAGGGACACTTGATTAGCTCACCTGTGTCCCCAGAGCCCAGCAGAGCTCCTAGCCCAGGGCAGGAACTCAGTAAGCACTGACCTAAGGGGGACTCAGTCACTCTATGCTGTTCAAATAAAGGTGTGGAGATCCGAAGTCAAGTGTGGCCTGACAGAGACAAGAAGGCAGGAAGAAACCATGAAGGAAAATGCTGCCAGGGCCCAGACAGGTAACAGGATGAGGCACTGAGCAAAGGTGGCAGGTGGGGACAACAGAGGCAGGCAGAGACCACCGCATGCAGCCTGGGAGGAAAGCTGCTTCCAGCTCATCAACCATCCCTGAGGGGCGGGGGCGACACAACACAGCTGGTAAAAGCCAATCTGGTTTTCCAAGGGTGGCCAAAAGGGCTAGGTTTTAAGTGTGAAAAACATCTCATTTAACCTGTGCTACATCAGGGATGGGCTTTGAAGACATTATGCTAAATGAAATCAGCCAGTCAGGATTCCCGTAGATGCAGAAGGTAGGATGGTGGTCTCTGAGGGCAGGGGCGTTACTGGTTAATGAGTGTAGTTTCACTTCGGGAAGGTAAGATGTGGAGATGGGGATGGCTGCTCCACCATGTGAATGTACACAGCACTGTACACTTAAAGATGGTTAAAATGGTAATAATGTATGTATATTTTACCACAATAAAACATTTTAAAACAAATCAAATAAAGAAGTTTTTAAAAATCTCATTTACAAAAGGTTGGCAGTGATTCAAGAGGAAAATGTAACGCTGTGCTGGCCCGGGGATCGCCAGCATGAGGCCTTTGTCGTAGGTCCTGTTAACTCTCCCGGGGTTTGGGGTTCAGGGACGGCTCACAGGGGTGTGGTGGGAGGGTGATGTCCCTGGGCTGCTGCAGGGACTGGCACTCAGTCAGCGTTTACTGAGTGACTGAAATTGGAACTGACAGTAACCTATTATTGTCAGAGAAGCCTGGGGACCACGGCTGGGCAGTAGTTAGTTATGGGTCTGTGCCCCAGCAGGTTGCTTCAGGGACAGGTTCTTACAGTGCAGTGCTGGAATGGCCCACACCAGGGTCACCCAGGAGCCCCCACCCCCAGCACACACCTGAAGAACCAGAGTCTAGGGCAGGGCTCAGGAAGGTGCACAGTCAGGAAATGCCAAGTGAAGACCCACTGTGATGGGGCTTGTATGTGAGCAATAGAGGGCGGGGTTCTCAAGCTGGGACCAAGCTGAGAGGGAGAGGGAGAGGTGGGAATCCTAAAATCATATGTTGTCTCAAGAAGAGAGGGTCCCGACTCTCAAAAGTATCCACCATTCCAAAAATGCTAGGAGCTGTGGATACAGAAACAATCCTGGTGCTGCCCCTGCACGGGTACCTGGGAAAATAATTCCATTTTTCTACCACCAAGACAGAGGGCTGGGTTGGGTCAGGTGCCCTTCCAGGTTCCCACAGCTCAGTCCTTGCTCATGTATGTGGGATAAACAGACTGAATAACAGCTGTTTTCCATTTCTCATAACCTGTCAAAATCCAGGTTAACGGCCTCCTCCTCCAGGAGGCTTTCCATGCCCCCCCCCCCCCCATCTCATCTAAACTGGGTTAGGTGCTTCCTCTGGGTTCTAAGTAAAGGCCCCGGCTTCCCTCTTTCCCAGCTCTGAGCAGCCTTTGAAGCATCCAGGAGCCCTCTGAGGATGGTACAGAGGAGAAGTAGTGATTAAGAGGCAGCAACCTGGGTTCAAATCCAGACTGCCTCTTTCCAGCTCAGGTAATTCACTTAAACCAGCAGCGCCTCCACTTCTCATCTGTGAACTGGGGCGTTTCTCACAGGGTCACTGTGCCTCTGGTGCTTGGCACATACGCTACACTGAGCACTCGGTGTCAGCCACTCTGACCTGACTCCCCTCTAGGTTCTCAGCCCTGCCGGGTCCAGAGGGCCTAAGGATGTCTGTGCTGGCCAGTACCAGAGGTCACATGTGACTGCTCCCCAGAAAGAAATGTGGGAAGACTGGGGTTCACCTCACTGAGAATGCTCTGTGGGAAGACTGCCATGACTGGGGAAGGACTCCTGAGTGCCAGTGCTGGCTCCCAGTGAGCCTCAGTCCTATCCCACCTGTGAGCCCTGGAGTTCTTAGCGGCATTTTCTGCTCAAGTCCTCTGAGAAGCTACAGAAAGCTATGAATTCTCTCAGAAGAGATAACAAAGGCCAGCGGCTGCAGAGGGTTCCATGGAGTTCAAGGGCCCCTTTCAGGCCAGTCCCCGGAACCTCCTGTTCCTCGTGACACAGCCCTGTTCTACGAGGAATGTAAATGAACTCATTCACGTAATTTCCTGTGTATGTACACATATTATACACATACACACAGGGGAAAGCTCCACCAATGAATGGCAATTATCAAATTCCCTTAGACTTAATGCTGTTTGGGACAAAAGAAATCACCACATTTGCTGAAATCCAAGATATTTTATATACCACTAAAAGGAACAATGGCTGCTGAAGGTAAGTGCAGGACACCATCAAGTGCAGAGGCCAAAGTCTGAAATGTGTCTTTAGAAACCATGAAATACAGAATGACTAGGGGGAACGCGAACCCTCAGGGGTCTGAGGAACAGAGAAAACCACGGCCTGGGCCAGCTCTAAGGTGCTTTCTTCCCAGATCACAGGACTGGAGTCCTCCCTCCTCGTCTCCCAGCAGGTGCTGTTAGCATCTGACCCATGTCTGTGTCCCTGCCCATCACAAATGCAGGGCCAGACAGGCAGGCAGTGGGTGGGGGCCTGAGGGAGAGTCAAACGGACACATCCGGAATCCCAGCTCTGCCAGTTACTAGCCATGCGACCTTAGACAAAATGCTCAGTCCCTGGGTGCTCCGGTGGTTCATCTATAAAAAGGGAACCCTCTCTACACCAATGGTGGACATGACCACATAACACATGGCATCGTGACAGCAGTAGCTAACACTTGTTAGGAATTAGTAATTCCACACTGTACTAAGGGCTTCTTAAGTCAATTATAAAGACAGGTATTAATGAGTTCCATTTAGAGATGAGCAAAGGACAGACCAGAGGGGTTAAGTAATTTTTACAAGTCACATAGTAAAGCAGTGGGAGAAGCCAGCCTGACTCCAACACAAAGCCCTGACTTGTTGGATTAAAGTGAATGTCCAAGGCCCATCTGTTCTGAGGAGATGACCCCGGTGTCTCCTACACTGTCCCCTCCTTGACTCCCGAGGGGAGGGCAAGGATACTTTCCCGCCTTCCAGACTCACCAGCAGGCAGTGCACGTACTCGGGGCCTCCCACCAGGGTGGTGAAGGTTCCCAGCTGCTCCGCCAGGGCCAAGAGGACCTCATCCTCATCATAGATGGTGTCTGTGGGACCAAGACAGACTCTGTTTAGTCCCACCCGAAGTCTAATCCCAGTCCCTCAGTGACCTAAGCTGGAACAAGCAGCCTCACTCTGCTTCCTTAAACTGTGGGCACTCACAATCCCCACACCACCCAGGGCTGGCACAGAGATCAAGGCACAGGCCTGGGTTGGATGACAGAGCGCCCAAGTACCGCTTCCACCCCCGACGAGGTGTGGGACGCAGGGTGAGTGAGATCACCTGAATCTGTTCTGCATCTGTGAAATGGTGCTCGCCTCCGCCTCTCGGAGAGGGTTAGGGAGGAGCAAATGATCCACGTGAGTGAGAGCAGAGCCAGTGAACGGGAGCTCTTGGCTCAGTCCAGCTTTCATCCTCAGCACAGTCTCTCTGCCGGGAACCTCTTTCCCTTTGGCCTCAGAATTTCTTCTCCATCCTTTGAGACTTGGTTCAGCTACTGCTTTTTGCCAAGAGTTCCTGACCAGATCAGACAGGTCCCTTCTCTGGGCTCCCCCCACTCATGCCACCTGTATCAGAGTCCCTTGTCATGGGAGTCCAGGCTGGTTCCTGTGTTCCCAGTTCCTGCCAGAGACCAGCACAGTGGGAGCCCAATCGGGTTTGCTGAAATAACGACATGACTATGTGAGGAAAGAATGCTGTCCTGATGCTGAACCCTGATGCTGAAGACCTTTCCCTCCAGCTCCATCCGGTCTTCCCTGAGATGGTAGAACTGCTGACCTCCACGGCAGAAGATGCTAACATCCCTTAGCATCTATGCTAGCATCGAAACTTCCTGAGTTTGAGTCAGACCTATGGCAATCCAGTCAGACTACATTTCCCAGGCTCCCCTACAGCTAGTATGGCCACATGACCATGCTCTAGCCAATGGGATGGGAGTGGAAGTGGCAGGTTGAGCTCCAGGTCACCTCCTTACCACAGCCCTCTATGATGTCATCACCACTGCCCCCATCTTGTGGGGCTACTCCTCTTTTCTGATGTTGAAATGTCAGGGCCTAAAGGCAGATATCAAGCGACTACCCTATCTCAGGGAAGCTGCACTCAAAGGTCTTTGCCACAAAACCACAAGGTGTATTCAGGGTAAACCTGGGATTTCTGAGTATACTTTTCATTAATGTCTACCTGAGTACAAGTCTTTAAATGGCAGGTTACTGTGCAGCCTGATGACAGACACACAGGTGACTTGACTCACCTTGGAGCTCACCAATGTCTCACAAATTATGACCAAAAATTACCACAGCACTGGTCTCTTTAACACAGTGGGAACATTATGTGGTCATTTCCCCTCATAATGCCAATTCTGAACCTTCTGTAGGTGGAAGATCAGAGAAGGCTTTTAGCTTGTTCTGTTTGAAACAATATCAGCTTTTCTGAAAGACAGAGTGTATCTGTCATTTACTATTTTCTTGAAGCCCAAAGTAAAGAAAATCTGATGTTATCTGGGATTATAGCAGCCCAAAGAAAACTTTCTCTTAAATGAGTGGCTCCTCTTCAAGCTTATGGTTCCCATACTACTCTGTCCCCGACAGTCCCTTCACCTGGATTATTAGTATTATATGGAATTCTATAATATAATAAAGATAACATATACATTACACTCCCTGAATCTTCACAATGGCCCTAATTTGCATTACATGAGTATTCCCCTTTTACAGGTGAGGCAAAGAAGCCCATTGAGGCTGACAGAACCTAGCAGTCTAGCCCTGAGGTCTCTGCTCTTAGCTGTTGTCTCCCAGGGTGACATCTTGCCTCTGACCTTCTTTCACCCATCCCACTCTCAATATAATTCTGCCTTGCCCATAGGTTTATTTTCCTACATCTCATGCTCCCACCCTCCACCATCTATCTATAATGGCTGCCCTGCCTTCAACTACTGGATTAAACCCAAACTGCCAGCTGGTAACCCAAGGCTACCAACCCACTATCAAAATCCAACCCACCATCAATCCCCTGCCCCTGCACCTCTCCCTGGTGAATTGCCAGGTTCCAGCCTGCCTCCATCTGCAGTTTCTTCCTGCTGGTTTTCCTGCTCAGGCTGCCTCCCCACCACCTCACTACAGACTTGCCACCAGTATGCACTGAGCGTTTCTCTGGACCGGGCTCCATGTGAAGCACTTTATCCTCCCACTGACCCTGTGAATTAAGTCTGACTCTTACAGATGAGGGAACTGAGGCAGACAGGTGGAGTGGCTCACCCAGTTTTGCCAAGCAGGTTGGAAGGTGGTGTCACCACTGGGTCTCAACCCCAGGTTCCTCCAACTTTTTCTTTCTCTATAATTTTTTAACTATTTTTACACACTTTGCGTCACATCCCTTGTCCCTCGCTGCCTCAGAAGTTATCCCTGTCTTAGCATTTGAAAGTTTTAAAGTCTCTCCAACATTTCAGCAGTGGAAGCCACCTGTTTTGGGGCCATCTGCTCAGTGTCACATGTGCAGATGCCAACTCCTCACATGGCATTCAGAGGCAGATACACCTTTGCTCCTGAGACATAGCTGTGTCGCTGTGGGCAAATCCCTGTACCTCTTCAGGCCTCACTTCCTCATGTGTCAAATGAGGAAGGGGCAAGAAGCTCTGTCCCCTTCTTCTCCAGGACCGTCACTAGGTCCAAGAGAGAGGATCGGATGCAACAAAGCTCATTAGCGACAGAGCTGTGTGACTCTGAGGCTTTAGTTGCAATTTTAATTCGTATAAAGTTGTAACGAGAATAATGGGAAGAGAGGATTTACTAGTAATTGGTGTCAGACATTGCCCTAAGTGCTGTGCCTCAATCTTCACAGACAGGAGTGCTTAGAACAGGCTACTCGTTTACAGTTAGGCAGCACTTACCACACCCCGGGCACCGTTACAGCACTTTACATGGTATCTTACTTGGTCTTCCTGTGAAGTTACACAATTGTGCCCACTTCACACATGAAGAACTGGAAGCAGGCAGATATGAAACACCTCGTCCGAGGTCACACAGCTAGGAAGTAGCAGAGCTCGGATTTGAACCCAGGTAGTAGGGACCCGAAGGCATTAACCAAAGCTGTGAGTTTGGAGCCAGCATGACTGGATATTATCCTCTCTGAGTCACTCCCTAACTGTATGACTTGAGGAAATAAATTACTTCGTGTTTTCATGCCTCAGTTTCCTCATCCATAAAATGGGGGGAGTCTTACCTACCTTAGGAATTGCTGTGGGATTAACTTGGATAATGATGGTGACTTACTTACTGAGCACAGGCACCAGTGTGGGGACTCTAGGTGAATGAACTCACTCCTCATAAGAAAGTGTTTAGCACAGTGCCTGGCACACAGTAAGTATTAGTGATTATTATTATACATGCTCACCCCCATTTTACACATAAAACTATACAGAGAGTGAAGTAAGTAGTCTAAATCACCAGCTTCTAATGGCTGGAGTACAATTCACACCTGCCTCCACCTGCCTCCAGGCTCCTGTCCCCAGTCCCTGCTCCTGACTTCTCAGATCACTTCCACAGAGGACTGCACTTCTCTCCAGAGTCTCTGCCCACCCACAATGCCCAGCATAGGACAGACACTTACAATCTGTTAAATCCATGGTGATGCCTCTTATCCAGCAGGCACCACCCTGATAGTCCCCACTCTACCTAGGCCTCAGGACTGCACCTCATTACCTGTAAGGAAGGGCAGAAGCTCACTGCGGGTCCTTTCCACGCCAAGGGCCAAGGCGATGGTGGACAGCTTCTTGATGCTGTTGAGGCGAAGCTAATGAGAACAAGAAAAGGGGGGGAAATTGTGAGCAAGCCCAGACTTAAGGGAGTCTGACAGCATCCAGAACTAAGTATGCGTGAAGATGCCAAATAACTTGGTGAACACCAACCAAGCGACTATGACCTTGAGTCATTAAGTTACCATGGGGGCAGCAGCCTCGGCAAAGCATCTTTTGGGTCTTACTGGGCTGACACCCATGCATTGCTGTTCTCCAAGATCATTCTGTGGAAAACCACACCCACCTCTCCCCCACTCCCTACTTGTGCTCTTGCCCCATCTTGCACCGTGGGACACACTACACATCACACTCTCACAGCAGCAGCCACGCCACAGAGCACTTCCTCTGTGCTGGCCCCGGTACTAGTCCTTCAGTGTTCTGTATGTTTCAAATCTTCTACAATAAAATTTCAGGGGGAGCAGTGACTTAGTTGCCAATCTCTTTCCTCTTTGCCACCTTCAAGCAGGGTCTCTGGGTTCTTCTGACAGGTGGGCTATGGGGAAATGTACACCTGGGCCAGGGCCATAGCAGGTGAGCAGCAGCCCTGAGGACAGTGAGATGCGGCAGAGAATATCATTGTCATGATGCCAGGAACAATAGCAGCTAATGTTTAGAGGATGCTTACCATGTGCTTGGCAACATTCAAGGGCTCAACATGGACCATGAACATATTTAATCCTTAAACTCTGCTCTGAGGTAGGTACTGTTACTAGAATCCTCCCTTTAGAGGCAACGATGCTGAGGCACAGAGAAGCTGTCACTTGCCAGAAAGCAGCAGAGTCAGGACCAGAAGCCAGGTGCCCTGACCATTAATCTGAACATCATGCTGTCATTTAGGGAAGACACCCAAGGGGTGGGCCCATGAGAATCAGGTCATCTCTACCTTGGTGGAGAGACTCTAGCCTTCCACTGGCGTCCTTGGAGATTCTGGTTTGGGTATTGTTAAGAATATCTGCTGGGCCCTGGCTGGTGTGGGTCAGTGGACTGAGCGTGGGCCTGCGAACCAAAGGGTTGCCGGTTCGATTCCCAGTCAGAGCACATGCCTGAGTTGCAGGCCAGGTCCCCAGTACGGGGTGTGGGAAAGGCAATCACACATTGATGTTTCTCTCCCTCTCTTTCTCCTTCCCTTCCCCCCTGCCTAAAAATAAATAAATAAATAAAATATTTTTTTAAAAAAGAGTATCTGGTGGTTTCTTCAGTAGACAGCACTATAAAGGCCTATGAAAGGCAGCACGGGCTGGTGCTTTGGAGCCACACTGCCCGTGCTCAAGGCTAAACTGCTTTACATATTAGCTGTGGGATCTGGGGCCACACTTTGCACCTTTCTGAGCCTCAATTTTCTCATCTGAGAGACGGGATTATAATATCTACTCTCAGAAGGGATTATAATATCTACTGTCTCACCAAGCAACATAATACTGGGAACACCCTAGCATCAGAGGTAGATCAATAAAGGCAGTATGACTGCCTCACCCTGTTGACAGGGTCCTGGTGTTGTTTGCGTACCAAAAAAGGAACGAGTGGCAGTTGGTTAGTGGTCCACCGAGGTCTCTTTCCCACCTCCCACAGGGAAAGAATAAAGACAGCAAATATATCCACGGTACTTACTCTGTGCCAGGCACTGTTCTTGGTATGTTCATGTTTTAACTTATTTGATCCTTACACCAATTTCATAAGGTAAATACAGGATCACCTCACAGCAGAGAAAGCAAAGGCTAAGGGAGGTGAAGAAACCTCATGCACTTGTAGGTGGCAGAAGCGAGATCTGAACCCCAGCTAGCTAGCTCTTAACTTGTAACCACCAATCTTTATTTGTTTTTTTATTGGGGAGTGGGGGGAGAGGGGCCATGGACTCCTTTATCAGGTCTAATAGCGACCACAATTTTGAAAGAGATGAGCATAAACAATACTAGAAGTATCTGCAATGGCCAAAATGAGAAAGGAACACTGTCATGATTTCCATTGGTGACAGAGTCACAGGTTTTGCTAAGGCTACTTACAGTATGCTCTTGTCATACTAGAGTTCATAACAGAAGGGGAAGTTAAATTTGATTTAAAGGTTAGAGAAAATAAAGATGTTATTCTTCTCATCCAAATTCATGGACCTGCCCTAAAAATATATATGCACCTCAGATTAAGAGCTGCATTGGCTATACTGTTGCTCCCTAACCCTTGGTTTTCAGCTGTGCACATGACCCCCGCCCCACCACGAAAAGATATCTCCTAATCACGTTTGCATCTGGATTTTACCATGAGTCTAATGGGTGGCCAATGAAATCCAAGTGGGGATGCTGTGTGTGACTTCTAGGGAGTGTCCTTATGGGTAGATCGGGACAGGTTGGGTCATAGCTTTTTCCTCTCCTGTCTGGAATGGGGCTATGATGGCTGGGGCTTTAGCAGCCACCTTGGGACCTTGAGGTAACCTGGGGGATAAGGAGGGTGGATGGACAACAGACAAGCCTGGAACACTAACACCACAGAATGCCATACCAGCTTGTACTGCCACCAGATTACCTGATCGTGAGTCAGAAATAAACTTCAAGCTCATTTATTTAGAGTTTTCCTACTACTTATAGCTAACCCTAATCCCAACTAACAGCACATGACCTAGTTCTGGACAAAGAGACACAAGAGCAAGTCAGCTGAAGAGCTCCCAGGAAAGATTTTCCTCCTTGACAAAAGGACAAGAAAAATCTCTGTCCTAGAACAGCCCCTGCTTTTAGCAAATGAGAGCCCAAGCGGAAGCAAGCTTGTGACTGTAGGAAGCAGGTGAAAAGGGCACACTCTGACCCAAATTCTGTAATATTCTTGTTAGTAATAAAGGGAAAATGAACCCTTTACTTGTTCAAAAAACTACTCATTGGGTTCTCTGTAACATTTCTGATAGAGCAGCTATTAACATCAATAAGAAATCATCCCATTTAAAGAGTGCTTACTATGTATAAAGCTCAGGACTTTACATATGTTCTCTCTTGTGATTCTTTTTTTAAAAAAGATTGCATTTATTTATTTTTAGAGAGAGGGGGAGGGAAAGAGAAAGAGGGAGAGATTCATTGATATGTGAAAGATACACTGATTGCCTCTCACCCCCCGCCCCAACTGGGGACCTGGCCCGAAACCCAGGCATGTGCCTTGCCTGGGAATCGAACTGGTCACCCTTGGGTTCATAGGCCAGCACTCAATCCACTGAGCCACATCAGCCAGGGCTCTTGTAACTCTGGTAACAAACCCATGAGGCAGACACCACCTTTGTGTTTATTTTACAGATAAGGAAACTAAGGCACTGAGAGGGAAATGCAAGTCACCCAGTGAATTCATGATGGGGCCTGGAACTTGAACCCATGTTCCCCACCACCATCCAACCAACTTCTTTTTTGGTTTATATTCTCAGACGGCAACCTTATTTCTAAGTTCTGCTTTACCAAATCCCCAGGCATTGTATTAAAAAGAGGTCAGAGCCTGTCACGTCCTATTTCTAAGATGTGGACACAGGGTCTTAGACAGTACCCTGGCTGAGTATGTCTTCTACCTTTTCTTCCACTTTACAAGAAAATCAAGGCCCAGAAGGGCTGAGTAACTCGTAGCGTGGCCAGACCCTGGTCTGCCTTCTCCCATGGCACTGCCTCCTGTGCATCACCTCCAGGCCTAGAATTTCCTTTGGGGATGGAGCAAGGGGCCACAAGCCAAGAAATACAGGCAGCCTCTGGAAGCTGGAAAAGGTTAGGAGACGGATTCTCCCCTGGAGACCCCACGAGGGAAGCAGTCCTGCCAACACCTAGATTTTAGCCCTGTGAGACCCCTGGCATACTTGTG
This sequence comes from Macrotus californicus, assembly GCA_007922815.1. Classification (NCBI taxonomy): domain Eukaryota; kingdom Metazoa; phylum Chordata; class Mammalia; order Chiroptera; family Phyllostomidae; genus Macrotus; species Macrotus californicus. The sequence continues at coordinate 28,986 of VMDR010007695.1, forward strand.
ACTCTCAATCTCATCACTGTGGACATTTTGGGCAGATAATTCATCGCTGTGGGGCCTGTCCTGTGAATTGCAGGAAGTTCTGCAGCTCTCCTGACCTCTATTCACTAGATACCAGTGACACTTCTGTTGTGACAACCCACAATGTCTCTAGACATTATCAAATAAATGTCCCCTGGTGGGCAAAACTGCGTTACCTGCCTGCTCTTTTTTCCTGGAAGGCGCTTCCCCAGCTTCTTCCAGGGGCTAGGTCCTCCTTCTGGTCCCATTTTAAACTCTGCATCCTCAGAGGTCCCTTCCCTGACTGGCCCACCTTGTGCCTACTGTGTGCTCTGCCCAGACCGCTTCATGGCTCCTTCCCTTGCTGCCTCCTTGAAATCTCTGTTCCAACATCACCTTTTCAAAAGGCTTTCCTTGTATACTCTTGAAAACTTTCCTCCCCACCCCTCTTCATTTTTCTTCTTAGCACTTACCCTCATCTAACAGACAACACATTTTATTGACTGTCTTGCTTATCATCTGTTTCCCTCACTACAAGGTAAGCTCCTGAGGCCAGGGGCTTTTGTCTGGTTCCCTGCTGCATATCTGTGCCCCACACAGAGTACAGCCCCCCCCCAAATATTTACTGGGTCACTATCACAACATCCTGCTGTTTCCTTCCCACAACATCTCACACGTGTTACTCAGGTATTCAGCTCTGTTTCACATCTGTCTCTTATATAACAACCAATGTCACCACTATATCAACACTGAACCTGACAAGTGGCAGGTGTTTGGTGAACCAATGAGTTCATACAGCAGCCCTATGAGAGAAGAGGAAACTGAAAGCCCAGGGAGCTGACCTAACCTGCCGGTGTAAGTCAACAAGTGGAAGAGCCGGCTGTACAGCCGCAGCCTGTGACTCCAGAACCAGCAATGTACCCGGACCCTCAGTGGTTGGGCCCAGGGCGACCGGCTCTCTTTTATAAACAGGGAAATGGAGGCCCAAAGGGCGTATGAGACCTCTTCAGCTACCACTCCCGATAATTAGAGCTAACATTTATTGGGCTCTTAAGAGGACGGGCACCGTTCTATGACATTTGTCTTATTAAATCTTTCAGTACCTCTCCACCCCCCAAAGAGGCTGCGACTGTTACTGTTACCCTACATTTCGTGGAAAGCAGAGGTCCAGGGCAGTGAAGTCAACTGCCCAAGGTCACGCGGCGGGTGGCAGGTGAACCAGGGTGGGCAAACCGTGGAGTCCTAACTCTTCTCAACCCCACGCCAGCTGGGCTCAGGGACCTGAGCCTTGCCTATCCCGTTCACCAGAATGTGTCAGCCCGTTTAGTCAAGCACCCACAACCGGGACAATGGGAGGGTCCCAGAAGCTGGGCGGGGCTCCACCTCTCAACTCTTTCCCAAATTGAGCAAGATCTCCCTACAAGGTGGAGCGTCTTTGACCCCGACCCCGAAACCGAGCCAGAAGGGGGAAGGCAGGTACTGGGAAGGCAGCTTTCACCTCTCAGTCCCCATTTGGGGAACTGACCCCGCGGCGCTGAGGCCCAGGAGCCGAAACCCAGAAAAGAGAAAAACCCACCCGGGTTCGACTAAGCAGGCGGCCCCTCCCCAACTCGGATCCAACCCCAAGGGTCCATTCAGAGGCCGCTGCCAATCGCCGCACCCTCCCCTCTCCCGAACCCTGGTGGCTGACTTCCCATCGCGCCGCGGCCTCCCAGGCCCCGAACCGCCGCGCGCACTTAGCAGGCCCGGGACCCTCGAGGTTCGCCCTCGCTCCCGCCCTCTACTGGGCCGACACCCAATCCCGGGTGCCGTCTCCTCTAGTCCAGGGATCCGGAGAGAACAGAGCTGGACGCTGATTGGCCGCCACCCCCTTCCGCCACTCCCAGCGAACACCGAGCTTTTTCCGCGAGGGCCGCCAGCGCTCCCTGATCCCCTATCCCTCCTTCCCAAAGACTCCCGTGGCCTCCGGACCTGAACATCCTCGTTGCGGAGCTCGTCTATTAGCACCGCGATAGGGTAGAGGGAGTCGTCGCCGTCGGCCGCCGCCATCTTGGCTCCGTCCCCGTTGCTGTCAGACCGCGGCCCGCGCCGTGCTGATTTTGGGCTGGGGAGGGCCACAGCCAGGAAGAGGAGGAAAGGCAAGCGTGGGGACACCCGAGCCACTTTACAGGGGCTGCTCCTCGGTTATTGGCCGCCCTACGTGGGACGAGCCCGCATTTCTTTGGTCCGGACTGGTAAAGTCCCGCCCACTAGCCCATTTGCTATTGGTCGGAGGAAAGCGGTGTGGCCTGCCGCGGCCAAGTGGGGGTGGGTAGGAAATGGAAGTACGTTGTATCTCAGCGACCCACAGTATACCCGCCTACATCGCTACTAGCAACGGCCGAGATGAGCAGTTGTTTCTAGCCAATGAGGAGCGGGATTGGGAGGAGTCGAAGCCCGCCCTTCTGCCACTCCTGTAGACAGCTACTGCGCCTGCGTCCTAGGAGTGCATAACGTCATGTGGGGGGCGAGTCAGGATCGTCTCCAGGTTCTGGCTTGTGAGGCCCCGGCTTGGTTGGTTGGGGGCGGATTCCCCGCGCCTTTGTGCCAGAGGAGAAGAGTGAGTTTTTAATTTAGTGTGCCGTATTACGTTGAGGCCCAGAGGAGGGTGGTGATTTCCTTTAATGTCTGGATTAAAAACGAAGCACCTTGTGGGCTCTGGCTCGTGTGGCTCAGTTCTTGGAGCATTTTCCGGTAACGGAAACGTTGCGTATTCGATCCCCGACCCAACGTGTTTCTCTCTTTCTCCCTTTCTTTCCCTCTCTCTAAAAAACAATGAAAAAATGTCCTTGGGTGAGGATTAAAAACAAAAAACAAACAAAAAAGACAAGTCCCTCCGGCTGGTCGTCAAGACCTTTGTGCCTCTAATTTCTGAATCCTCTCTAGGGCATACCTGCTACCTCCCACTTGAGCGCTCCGGAAAATTATGGCCCTCTGAGCAGCAAGCGCATCGCTTTTTCATGCTCAAACCGTACCTCCTACTTGGAGAGCTTTTCCTATTCAATTTTCAGATCTTTACATAAGTGTCTATTCTCTCCCTCCCTCACTTCAGGTTTGGCCCTCAAGCCCCTAGAGCCAAATGATCCCTCTTCCTTCTGTCTTCGTCTCAAAATTCCCATCCCTGGGGCTGCGGCTGTGATTGTGCCTTGGAGCCTGCCTCCTCCCACATACTGGGTGCAGGGACTGCTCTGTTCCTCCCTCACCCAACACAGCCCCTGCACCTGCTATCTTAAGAATACTGTAACTGAGGAAGTTGAGGGATGGGGGGACCTGAAATGCTCCTTCTCCCTTTATTCTGTCACTTGAAGGGTAAACCTGAGTAGGATTCCTGGATAGGTCTGAATAATAGCCCAAGCATCTTTTCCATAGAACCCCTACCCAATCTACTTAGGAAACGCAGTAATGGGGTGGGGGTGGGGCGCTTGCATAATTCACACCTTGTCCTCCATATTCTTAGGATTACCTCCCACCCCACCAGTTCACTGAGACTGGTTCTTAGCTAAGGGTGCGCTTTATATCTTACAATTATACTTGTCAACTATATCACAATAAAACGAACTAACAAAATAAGGTCAAGTGTACCAGGCAGAGGTAGCCGAAGCATCAGAAACAGGCGTAATCAGCCCCTTGATTCTGGTCAGACTCTCCAAGAACAGACCTTACCACCAGTATCTAAATGAGTAACCCAGAGAATTATTTTAGCACTGTAATTAGTTTCCACAGTTCACAACCCAAAAGTGGGGTGTCCTTAATCTGCCAGTCTGCAGTTTTCCCAAGTGTCACGCTAAACAGCTAGACTACTGGCCGCAGTCCAGGTACCTGAGAGCTGACCAGTGAAGGGAACCTCCATATCTGATTTCAGTTCTGCACAGCTGGCACCGAGACAAAACAGCCACTGGGCACCGTTAGGTTTCAGCTTAAACCACCAGTGAACCAGGGCCCTGCAATTAGGGGACTCTCAGAGGATGGGGGTTCCTAGTGCCAGTGGCTTTGGCTGCAGTGTGACACTTAAAATTTCCTCTGTAAAGGACAGGTACCATTTGTCCCTATACAGCCAAGAGGTTGCTGGGGCCAAACTAGCTTCATTCTTGGATGTGCCTCTAGCAGGAAATGCAGGAATTTTTGGACCCCTCCTACTTTGTGAGTAGCGGAGTCCAAATCGGGTCCTTCCAAACTTGTAATGTCAAGCCTGCTGAAAAGGAGACAGCAGGCCCAAAGTAGAGTCACTTGTAGGAAACCCCACATCAGCAAAAGAAGACAATACTTAACCTAATGGCTCTTTCAAGGGCTCTTGGAATTTGACTTTTGACCTCTCCACCTGGAATTACCTGGGCAGCACCAGTGAGGTAAAATTTGTCACCGTCCATTCCCCTTACAAGGTAATCTTGCTGAAAACTGCATTTTTTGCTAAAAATTTCCTTTTTCTGATTACTCTTTTTCCACCTTTAAAAATCTTTCCTTTTCTGTAGTCCTTTGGAGCTCCTTTCTGTTTGCTAGATGGGATGTTGCTAGATTAATGAATCACTGAATAAAGCCACCTTGATCTTTAGATTTACTTGTTTGAATTTTTGTTATTTATCGAGTCGGAGTTTCACACGTTCCTAAAAGTCACACTTCAGTTTTGAAAAGATCCGACTAGTAAGCTAATTACTGCCTTCAAAAATGTACATATGAGCCCTGGCAGGTATGGCTTAGTGGACTGAATGCTGGCCTGTGAACCAAAGGGTCACCAGTTCGATTCCCAGTCAGGGCACATGCCTAGATTGCAGGCCAGGTCCCCAGTAGGGGGCATGTGAGAGGCAACCACACACACTGATGTTTCTCTTCTCTTTCTCCCTCCCTTCCCCTCTGTCTATAAATAAATAAATAAAACAAAGTGTACCTGTTAGCTGTGTCAGGGTGGCCCTGAGTTCATACACCAAATGGGCCCTCCCTAAGGGGAGGCTGCTGCCTTTGTTAGAGCCTCCAAATGACAAAATCATCACTCACAGAGACATGTGCCACCTTCCATCTCCCAGAAGTGTAAGGGCTTGGTCTCCTGTAGATGATGGGGAGCGAGAGCAACAACAGATATTTCTTCCCTGCTGGGAGGACTGAGCTCAGTGCATCTGCCCATAGGGTCCCAATCAACTGTAAATGTCACTGGGACTCTAAATATGGCCAGGGTACATCACCCTCGCTCACTGGCAAAGAGGTGACAGCCCGTTAGGGCTGTGGAGACAGGCCTCCAACCTGCCAAAAATATCATTCATACAATAAACATCATTCATACAATAAACTATATCAGAAGTGATGCTTGATCTAAAAAGTCAAGCCGCACTCTGGTGACAGGTGACAGGATAGTTTGTCTCACTAACATTTCACTCCTGACCTCACGGACTAGGATAATCTCCTTTGGCATGGAAGGGCTGGGGAAGCACAGGCATGTCACACGTAATCCCTAATTCTGATGTAGAAACAAAAGAATGTTACCTTTTCCCAAGTGGTCCTGCCAAGTGGTCGTGGTCCTGCTATGATCTGTGTGTGTCCCACAAAATTCACATATGGAAATCTGACCAAGGTCATGGTATTAGGAGGTAAAGACTTAGGTCATGAGGGCAGAGTTAACATGGATGAGATGGATGCCATTGAATAGAATAAGAGGCCTGACTGAGAGCCCTGGCCGGTGTGGATCCGTTGGAGTATTGTCCTGTAGCTAAAAGGTTTTGGGTTCAATCCCCAGTCCAGACACATACGATCATATGGGAGGCAACCAGTCAATGCTTCTCTCTTGCATCAATGGTTCCCTTATTCTCTCTCTAAAAGCAATGAAAAAATGTCTTTGGGTGAGGTTAAAAAAAAAATTAGGTGGTTTTAAAAAGGAAAATAAAGAGGACTCAGAGAGCTCCCTTCTCCTTTGTGAAGATACAAGTTTTTTACCCTGGGGACATCACTCACCCAACTGTGCTACACCCTGACCTCAGACTTACAGCCTCCAGAATTATGAGAAATTGTTTATCAGGCACTCTTTTTAAAAATTATTTTACTGTTGTTCAAGTACAGTTGTTATTTTACTGTTGTTCAAGTACATTTATCTCCCACCACTGCTCCCCCCACCCCAGCCATCCCCACCTCCCTCCCCTGATTCCACCCCCCTTTGGTTTTGTCTGTGTTCTTTATAGTTGTTCCTGAAAACACTTTCCCCCCATTACCCCCCTCCCACCTCCCCTCTGATTACTGTCAAATTTTTTTTTAAGAGTTTATTTATTTACTTTTAGACAGATGGGTAGGGAGAGAAACATTAATGTGTGGTTGCCTCTTGTGCACCCCCTACTGGGGACCTGGCCTGCAACCCAGACATGTGCTCTGACTGGGAATCGAACCAGCGACCCTTTGGTTCACAGGCTGGAGCTCAATCCACTGAGCCACACCAGCCAGGACAGATTGTTTTTAATTTCAATGTCTCTGGTTATATTTTGCTTGCTTGCTTGTTTTGTTGATTAGGTTCCACTTAAAGATGAGATCATATGGTATTTGTCTTTCACCGCCTGGCTTATTTCATTTCATTTTATTTCAATGCTCTCCAGTTCCATCCATGCTACCAGGCACTCTTGTCTGTGGAATTGTGTTAGAGCAGCCTGAACAGGCTGACGTGGGCCCCATCTGTCTCACCAAGTCCAATACCCTCTGCTATGAGGTGACACACAAAGACTGTTCATACAGGACTCAGTCCCCATCCATCCTCCTTGCCAAGACTGTCAGAAAAGGAAGAGGTTAATATTTTACCTCATTTGCAAACCAACAGGTAGCCTGCCTGTTTCAGGGATGCTGAATAAGTCATGAAACTCCTGGGACTGAGAGAAAGACATTATTATTATTCACAGCACAACAGGAAGCAGGAGCTCCATGTTCACATCTGTTCCCATGGCTCCCCCAGCCCCAGGAGGGCATGTAAAGAGGTCCACGTGGATGCTGCACACACAGGAAGCATGTGTCACAGCTGGCGAACATAAAGCCTAAGAAACTCCGATTCTTTCACGTGGGTTCCAAGTACACCTGCCCAACCTTTGTTTCACAAGTACTCATTATCTTTATTATAGTGATCAGGAAATTCATCTGCTCTTGTCCAAGACAGACACTATTGCATATTCCAAGGCCATTCATACAAAAATCCTTGTCCGATCGTCTACAACAGGTGAAACAAGAGGTAACACAAACAAAAAAAATTGACAGAGTCATGAATAAATGTGTCTCAATAGGGTGCACCTTCCCCTTTTACTATTTGAGATAATTGAATAGAAAGATCGATTGAAGATTTTTGATGCCAACACTGACATTGATTGTGTGGAGCTGGGAGATTGTTAAAGACCGAAGGAAGCAGGAAGGGTACAGATTTACTAGGATACTTCACAGGAAAGACAGATCCAAGGGGAGGGAATAATAAGCAATGACAGTGAGAGCACAAGAAAAGAGAGAACATTCCAGATGAAGAAGAGGCTGATGAAATTATCAGGGAAGCAGATATTGATGGTGATGGTCAAGTAAACTATGAAGAGGTTGTAGAAATGATGACAGCAAAGTGAAGACACTACAGAATGTGTTGTTTTTTTGTACAAAATTGTTTTTTTACCTTTTCTTTTTTTATTACTTTTTGTTGTTTAATTACAGTTGTCTGCATTTTCCCCCCCACCACTCCACCCCACCCCAGCCAATCCCCCCCCCCTCCCCCACTCCCACCCTCCCCCTTGGTTATGTCCATGTGTCCTTTATAGTGTTTCCTGGAAACCCTTCCCCACACTGTTCCCTCCCCCTTCCTCTCTGGCCATTGTTAGATTGCTCTTAATTTCAATGTCTCTGGTTTTATTTTGTTTGCTGTTTTCTTTTGTTGATTATGTTCCAGGTAAAGGTGAGATCATATGGTATTTCTCCCTCACCACCTGTCTTATTTACCTTTTCTTTGTAAGTTATCTGTAAAAGGTTTCCCCCATTCTCAAAAAATATGCATATATAATAATTAGGACTTCATTCTTCAATGTTTTCTTCCTTATCTTACTGTCATTGTCCTGAAATCTTATTTCACAAAATCGATCAAATAACATGTTGCATGCTACTTACTCTGGGCATATCTAAGCCTTTTTATGCACATCTAAACTGAAATGGAATTGGTCAAACTGAGGGAACATTCAGTTATGCCTTTTCTTTTATTTTTGTAAGTTTTTTCCTAAGATTTTATTTATTTTTAGAGACAGTGGAAGGGAGGGAGAAAGGAGAGAAACATTGATCAGCTGCTTCTCACATGCCCCCAACCGGAGACCTGGCCCCAACTTAGGCATGTGCCCTGACTAGAAATCAAACTGGTGACCTTTCGGTTTGCAGACCAACACTCAATCTACTAAGCCACACCAGCCAGGGCCAGTTATACATTTTCTTTTTTCTTCTTTTATTATCATTCTATTACAGTTGTCCCAGTTTTTGCCCTTTCGCCCTCTTCTGCTCAGCCAACCCTCCACTCCCACAGTCAGTCCCCACATCATAGTCCATGTCCATAGGTCATTCATGCTTGTTCTTTGACTATTCCCTTCCTTCTTTCCACCATTCCCATCTCCCCCCTCCCCTCTGGCTACTGTCAGTCTCTTCCATATTTCTATGTCTCTGGTTCTATTTTGCTCATTAGTTTATTTTGTTAATTAGATTCCTCTTATAAGATCATATGGTATTTCACCGACTGGCTTATTTCACTTAGCATAGTGTTCTCCAATTCTACCCATGCTGTCACAAAATGTAGCAGTTCCTTCTTTGTGCTGCGTAATAACCCATTGTGTAAATGTACCACAGTTTTTTGACCCACTCATCTACTGATGGATACCTAGGCTGTTTCCAGTACTTGGCTATTGTAAATAGAACCGCTTTGAGCATGGAGTGCATATGTTCTTTTGAATTGGTGTTTCAGGATTCTCAGGGTATAGTCCCAGCAGTGGAATCACTGGATCAAAAGGCAGTTCCATTCTTAACTTTTTTGAAGAAATTCCATACTGTTTTCCACAGTGGCTGCACCAGTCTGAATTCCCACCAACAGTGCTCTAGGGTCCCCTTTGGTTATTCACTTTCTTAAGTAGTTTTATTTAGGGAAGTGCCCACATGTTGTTGTTGAAGTGTGGAGTGTGACTCTGTGTGGACTATGGGTAGTCAACAATATCTATTTAATATTTGCACTGTTGCAAAATGAGCAAACTATTCAGATACTTGTACATTATTTTTTGTACTGCTGGTCCTGTACCAGAAATATTTTCTTTTATTGTTACTTGCTTTTTAAACTTTGTTGAGCCACTAAAAGAAAATCTGCTTATGGCACAATTTGTCTCAAATCCATTCCAAGCTGTATATTTGTTTTCTGCCCCCCCAAAACCTTCCCCCCACCCCAAAAAAGGGAGAGATATATTGCATATTGTTCATACACTGAAATTTGATAGCTTATCAGAAAAAAACAATTCTGTATCCACAGATACAACAAACCAATTCTCGATGGATTGCTGATCTCAATTTTAAACCTCTACAATTTTTTTCAAAAGAGGAATATTTCTGTAGTCTTATAGTAAGAAAATAATTCTTTCTTTTAAAAAAAAGATTTTATTTCTTTATTTTTGGAGAGAGGGGAAGGGAGGGAGGAAGAGAGGGACAGAAACATCAATGTGTGAGAGAAACATCTATCAGTTACCTCTCCCATGCTGCCACCTAGGGACCTGGCAAGCAACCATTTTGCAGGATGATGCCTAACTCACCAAACCACACCAGTCAGAGCAGAAAATAATTCTTAAACAGAATAATAATTATTATTTTTAAAAGGATACATCAAGTTATGTTAAAATTAAAACGTTTGCTGCCTTCGGGAGACCCACCTCAGAACAAAAGACCTACACAGACTGAAAGTGAAGGGCTGGAAACAAATATTCCAAGCAAACGGAAAGGAAAAAAAAGCCGGCATAGCAATACTGATATCGGACAAAATAGACTTCCAAAGAAGAGCCATAAAAGAGACCCAGAAGGTCACTTCATAATACTCAAGGGAACAATCCACCAAGAAGAAATAAACATTATAAACATATATGCACCCAACATAGGAGCACCCAAATATATAAAGAAAACATTAGAGGACTTCAAGGAAGATATTAACAGCAACACAATTATAGTAGGGGATTTTATTTTAAACACCCCACTGCCAAAAATGGACAGATCTCCCAAGCAAAATATCAACAAAGACATTGTGGCATTGAACAAAGCCCTAGATGAAATGGACTTAACTGATATATATAGAGCCTGTCATCCCAACAAGCAAAATACACATTCTTTTCAAATGCACATGGAACATTTTCAAAGATAGACCACATGACAGGTCACAAAA
>VMDR010007696.1:0-39426 GCA_007922815.1 Macrotus californicus
TTGAAAAGTGACCTAGCAAACAATGAGGCAGGGAGAAATACTCTGAAGGTACCTGTTATTACAAACTAATATTTAAGAAGGGACGCTAATAGAACTAATAAAAAGCATATCTATGACACAGGGACTAATTGTTCTCTGATTACTTAGATGTTAGCTTTGTTTCCTTAACTGAACTTTAGGATGTTCAGGTTATCTGGAGGTGACTTTTGTCATCTTACTGGTAAATAAGTCTGATGCAGCAGATCTGACTGCTTGGCAGGAATCCACTTGCCCCCTCTCTGTCCCATCTGCGTCCCTTCCAAGCAGGGCATCCTCTGGTAAAAAAGAACTTCTAGATTATAAACTCCTAAAGACAGATTATAAACTCCTAAAGACATGATTGTAATTTAACAGTTCTTTGGTACCCCACTAAAGCACCTAGAACAGTGCTTAGTCTATAGCATGTTCTTAACATGTCTTTCAAAGCAGGAATTTATCTGTATCTATTAAGGGAAAGAAAATCTATTTCTTAAAAAAAAAAAAAAAGCCTTGACCTACTTGAAAGCGATGATGTTAGGGTGCTTCAACTTCCTCAAATGCTTGATATCCGTCTCATTCTGCTCTCTCACTTTCTTGATGGCCACCTCCTCCGCTCGGAACTTGCCCAGGAAGACAGCACCTTGGGCTCCACTACCCAGCCACTGCAGCTCTGAGATCTCCTCAAATGGCACTTCCCAAGTATCTAGGCACACAAGCGAGAAACAAGCTTAAAAGGGTCTTGGAATTTGCTTAGGGATCATTCTACAAGGCCACTCTGAAGGTAGGAACTTTCTATCACCCAAAATGACCTTTACCCTTTGTTTCCCACCTGGAACTCATCACAAGACAGACCCTTTTTATGGGCCTTGGTTCTGCAGATCAGATATTCCCACGTATTAGTCTGTATTAATTTTTAGCCAGTGAAATCAAGCAGATCAGTGATCTCCAACATATTCTTCTCCAGACAAAACATATACCAACACGCCCACCTCCTCGCTTCAGGCTTCCATGTCCAGTTGATTCCCCTATCTGTCTCCACACAGCTATCCCTACCCCATCACCCATGGTAAGTGTTGTTTTATTTTTCTTTGAATTTGTAGTCAGATGGTCAATTAATCCTTGCTGAATGAATTTGCAATGATACTCTCCTAAAGATCTAATTATGCATAACACCTGTATTAGTATTTACCTTTTATTTAGTAGCTACTATATGCTGGACACTGGCATGGTGCTTTACACGTCTCATGTGTTTAATCCTTACAACAATCCTACAAGTTCGGCCTTACTGTGGTTATTTAATGATGAGAAAACTAAGACACAGGCTGGTTAAGTAAGTTACCCAAGGTCATATAGATGGTAAGTGGCAGAACTCCAGACCTGGCTGATTCCAGGGACAGTGCTTCCTCCACTATACCACATTGCCTCTCCTGAATTAATGGACAATGTCATTAGTCATGATACATTTACTCATATAGATCCAAAATTTTCCAGTTTCTCTTTTTCTTAGGGTTTGATTTGGGGGGTGGGCACCAAAAGTGTTAACGGGTCATTTCTAAGTGGTGGTATTGCTAATGATTCAGATTGTTCTTTATCCTTTTCTGTTTAAAAAATTTTTAACTCTAAGCATATAGTACTTTTCTAATGAATTACATGCTATTTAAAATAAAGCACTTCAAAAATTCAATCAATATGTGCTTTGATCTTGTGAAACTTAAAAGGAAGAATATAACCCATTGATGCTTTTCCTTGTCCTCCGTTCCGCCAGTGTATCATCACTACACTGGCAAGCAACGGACATCAAAGAGCTAGCAGCCCCGTGAAATGAGAAACGGATGATAACAACGTTAAAGGTTATAAGGAATTCTTGTTGGATCCGATCGCTAAAAGGCTGCTATTTGCAGAACACTGAACAAGGTAGTGTAGAGGTAGCTTTGAAGATATTCTGGTCTTGAAAGCAAATCAACTCCCCATTTACCACATGAAGTAAGAGCAGAAAGAGTTCATCAGTATTTAGAAGGGAACTACATTTCCCTCTTCTCTAATTTTTTCTACTTTAAAAGAAATTCTCTTAATAAAATGTGGCTTCTCATCACAATGGTTAAAACATGACCTTTGAAATATAACCACGTAGAACAGGAAAAACGAGAGTGAGGGTCTTTTGTATCACGGGTATCCATCCTCTTCTGCAGTGTTCAAGGTTTCTGCTCTACTGACAGGGACCATATGCTCTATCAAAGAAAATCTCTCTAGAATACAAATAACTCACGAATAAGAAAGCACCAGAGGAACGAATGATGCCAGGCAAGATTTGGGAGGAGGGAGTATGCTGTAGCCTTGCCTGCTTTCAATATCGTTGTGGCTTCTAATGACCGACAAGCATTAGGCAGCTCGGGCAGTCTCACTTTCAAACCCCTGGGCTTATTCGTGCGGCATACACACGGGGTGCAGACATTGATGGCATACGCCAAGAGAGTTGACTATTAGGGGTCCAGTGAAGAGCTCAACACAGTGTCATTTTGACCATTCCGAGGCCGCAATAAGGTACTATTGCAGGATATGGGGCGAGAACATAACTGGGTAGCCCTGGCCAGCACACTCAGTTGGGTGGGCGGCGTCCCACAAACCAAAAAGTCATAGGTTGATCCCCAGTCAGGGCACGTCCCTGGGGAGCCCCGACTGGGGAAGGCAGAAGGCAGAAGGCAACCAATCAGTGTTTCTCTCCCTCTCTTTCTTCCTCCCTTTCTAAAACAAAATAAAAATTTAAGAACATAGGTGGGTGATATTTCTCTGAATAACTTCATAAAAGCCCAAGTTACCCCAATTTTCATTACAATAACTATTAAAAGTACACAACCTTTAGGTGTCTTTTCTCCCTATCCACTCAATCTTTATTTACTGTTAAATACTAGAAACATTAGAAAATATCAGAAAAACACTTGTTTTATCTGAAATCCCATCCCAAACTCAGTTTTATCTTCTCTTTTAGTCTTTGTTCATATGTCTACAGTTATGTAAAAGTTGCATGTGATGTATAATTTTTCTTTTTCATGCATTATGTATTCCCCATGTATTTATATAGTTTTTGTTATAAGCTTTACTAATTGTTTACTGTATCATTTTTTGGTACTTACATGTTTCCATCTTTTTGTTTGGTAATTTAAATTTGAAATTTAAATACTTTTTCTTTCTTTGTATTATTTCCTCAAACTCAATCCTTAGGTTTAAGATTGCAGCCCCCTTGCTCTCGGTCCACATTCCACATCGCTGTCCAAAAGGGTTTCGCTGGTTTTTGCTGACAGCAGTGTGTGTGTGTGTCTTTTACAGCAACTTGGCCAGCCATGAATATTGCCAATTGTTTTTTGGTGCTAATTTATCCAGGTCTAAAATAATGTTTTATAACTTTGTACTACTTTAATTGCCAGTGATGAAGAATATTTTCTTCACATTTGTTTAATGCTCACATCTGCTTTGTATGAATTGTCAAATTTATCCTTTGTCCATTTATCCAGTAGGGTCTTGTAGTTCTCATAAATTTGAAGGAGGTTCCTTTCTGTTTGAACATATGAAGAGAATTTCTTTTTTTACAACAGATTTTTTCTTTTAATTTTATTATTTTTTGAAAAAATTATTTTTGTGGTTGCCTGAAATTTCCTTTGTAATTTCTTCTACTGGCTACTCTATCTTCTAAGAGTTGCTCTATAGTTGATTTTTCAAAAAGTTTAACCTTGACATCCATCTTGAATTTATTTTGGTGTATGATTTGAGGACTGATTTAAATTAATTTTTTTCCATATTGTTATTTAGTGATTCCAAAACAGTTTGTTAAATAACCCTTCCTTTTCATTTCATTTTATAATGCTTACATGGCAATTTATTATATTTTAAATAAACAATGCCATTTATAAGTATTTTTATCAAATGAGAAATCAATGAATTATGAGACACAAATTTGGCATCGAATACCAAAGGTTGAGGATATAAGGAATGAAATAGTCCTGTGCCAACAGCAGCTCCTGCCCATGTTATTCGACCAAGTCGTAATTATCTATGGAAAAACAAAGGGGACAGCACTGGTAATGCAAAAACACAGAGCGTGAAATAAAATAACACCTCCTCCACCTTTGAATCAACCTTATTACTAGAACTGATTACCAGAAGTAAAGCTGATGGATGTGATTTAGTTTTCTCGTCCTGTCCCAATGTCCCTGTCAATATCTAGTAAGGAGGCAAGGATCAGAAAAATGGCAGAGAAAATAAACAGCAATAAGAATTATGAGAGCCCTGGCTGGTGTGGCTCAGTGGGTTGAGCGCCAGCCTGAGAACCAAAGAATTATGAGAAATTGATGAATGAGATCATTAACCTCATAATAGTGAAGACTGGCTGTGCTCCCTCCAGGGTTAGTCCTAGACTTTCGGCTGCTTTTACATCTGTCCCATTGGTACTCTTCCCCAGCTTTTATCTTCTCTCTGATTCATCACTATGACTACTATCTTAATTCCATTATCCACCATGATTCTCAAGACGGAGAAAGAGCCACATGCCACCCGCTGTAATGCGTAAGTTCTCCTTTGTTTATTCAAACATGTCTATGACAATACTTACTTTGAGACTGGGAGCTATTTGGAGATAAAAGATTTCAATTACACATAGTACTACCTTACTTGGACTTTACGACCAACAAACTAAATGGGAGATGAAGACATCATTAAAATTTTTAAAAATCTAGTGAAATTTCCTCATAAGTGCCAAATGCAGGGGTACATCTGTTACATGTGCTATCCTTTGGTTGACTGTAATCCAGGATTAAAGATTATCTCCCTGATCCCAGAGCTGACAAGGAAAAATCTACACTTAGTTTCTGGCTAGCAAATCTCCTTTACAGCCCACAGCAGCACCAGCCCACAATAGAGTGTCTTGTCGTCTGCTGAGGAATTAGGCAGCTGCTGTGTCCTTGTAAGCTTACGCTGACCAGGCCTGTTTCTTTTTTATTCTCGCAATAAGCCTTTCTGCAAGTCACACAATCAATTGGAAGACAAATTAAATAGAAGTTTATAGAACAATATAAAAATTTCAAGGCTCCTTTTCACAAACATAGAACGTGTCTTTGACACCTTTTATGTGTCTGAACCTCAACGCTGTGTTTGGATCCTGAGACCTTCAAATTAACACCAAAATAATTGACAGACTGGACAAATTAAGGTCCTAAAAACCAAATGCAGTTTATCACACAAGCAGATATTCATAGGTTTTCTGTCTAAGCAAAGAAGAGGGGACTTCTAAAAAATAATAAATTAACGGTGGTTATCTCTGGATTGTGGGATGACAAGTCATTTTTATTTTCTTCTTTATGCTTATCTTTAGTCTCAATTTAAAAAATAATAAGACTGCTTAACATAGGAGTCCCCAATATTTGTGTGATAAGGAATAATTTTTTAATTTCCTTGAAGACTTAAGATCACGGAGCAGGGAAAGGTGGCATGTGCAGAGTATGGGAGTATGTATGAAAAAGAGACCCAGACGGCAAAGTCCAGACACTGACAAAGAATCTCTGCGTGGAGCTGGAATGGAGCCTGTGGCCGACAAACCCTGAAAAGTACACCTGGAATTGACAGATACACCAGTAAATCCCACTGCGCCTTTGGATAAGGGGTAGAGAGGGAGAGGCTGGTATTGGTTTAGGGTAAGTACTTCACAAACGGGGAAAACAGAATGTATGAGAAAGTGGTTAGTGGTAACCAGTGTCCACTGGCTGTGGTGGAGACGCTGCGAACAGTCCTGATGAAAAGGGGTGAATATATTTTTAAGGGAGGGCCACAGAGTCCAGCATTCAGTTATAAAATAAAACAGAATCTTACTTCTGGCCCATGTTTTTCCTTTCTAAAATTTTAAAATGAGAGATCTCATAACAACTGAGTTGCTCACACAAGGCTACAAAGATGTGTATCAAAGGCTTTCAAAGCAACAGACCCTTTGAACCCAAGCATCCCTCTCCTAGGAATTTTCCCTAAGGGATAAGCAAAGACCTGTGCCGAAATTAAGTAGCAGACAGATGTTCACTGAAGTGCGGCTATGATTAATCACTAACCACAGCCGACAAATTGTTGAGCCACAGAAGATTCCTTAAATAAATATTGGCATCTTCACACAATTTAAATATTATGCAGCCATTACAAATGATGCTGATGAAGCATATTTGAGGGTGTGGGAAATACGCACATTATGAAGTGAAAAACAGTATGATTTTTTTTTAAGGCACACATATACACACAAAGAGACTAACATAGCATATACTAAAAACATGAGTGGTGGTTTTTCTCAGGACACTGGGGAATCAGATTATTCTAACTTTTTTGGAGGGACTTACCTGTATGCCCCAAATTTTCTACATGTACTACTTTTGTTTTCGGGGATAAAAGTTCTTTTAAAGAACATAAATGAAGTTAGAAGGAACACCAGGGCCATGTGATGTTCTCGCTACTTCAAAATCATAATGCTTGGATTGGAATCTATAAATATACAGTTTCACAGTGATGGGAGTGAAAGATTTACTCTCTAAAAAGCAGTGGGACCTAAAAATAATAATGCTCCTCAAGAACGGGCATTTCATCTTTCCACAGAACGTGAGCTTTCTGCGCCTGGACGGTAAGAAAGGAGCTCCTGCGGCTACACCCCGGGGCGGGCCTGCCACTTTCGGGTGAGTCTGGCCGCCATCGCAGTTTTTGATTACATAAGCTTTCCTTAGAAAATTTCAAATTTGCAAAGGGTACGTGATTTCTTTATAAATCAGGTATCTACACAACTTTACTAAGATGCCAGGTGGATACAAAACATGCACGAAAATAGGCATTTAAAATGGCAGTGTAGAAGGCACAGAAGCTCTCACATTTTCTGCCGTGTGACACCGTGCAAGCGATGTCTTACCGCGTTCCACTTCGGACCCCAACCACAGAACACGGGCTTGGACCAAGAACAACCCCAAGCGAGCGTGGGTCGGTTTCCACTCAGAAGGCCTGTGGGCAACCGATACGGCTCTTCCTCGGCACCGGCTCCGTGTGCCCCCGGCGGGCAAAGGCCATCCAGGGCCTGGGTCCCCGCTGTCGCTTACCTTGCTGCTGTAACTTGTAATCCGTGGAGTACGCCTTCCCAATGATGTTCCACACGGGCTTCAGGCACCCGAACAGTCCTTCCAGAAACCCGCCGCCGCCGCTGCCCGACCTGCTGAACTGAATCTTGACGTCGTCCGTCCCGCTCACGCTGTCGCCGTCCGCCGCGTTGCTGTTCCCCGGGGACACGGCCACGTCTGATTCGTCTTGCTCCCTCAGCTGGAGGACGCTGTTCTCAAACTGGTCCCTGGCGTCCTCGCTCACGCTCGTCAGCACTGCGGTGGCCGCGGGGCTGCCCATGCCCTCCGTTAGCTCCGTTTGCGCCGCCCCCTTCTCCGGCGGGTCCGTGGGGAGCTTGGGCGACGGGTGGCTCCCCGCTGCGGCGAGCTCATCTTGCAGGCCGCGGAAGGTTTTGCTTTCACTCGCCGGCCCGTGCGGGGAGGCGGAGCAGCTCAGGGGCTCCTGAGGGCCGGCCATCGTGCCATGAGTGTGCCCGCGGTCCTGAGATGGCCCTCAGAGGACTCCTCGAGTGGAGGGCTGGCGTGGGAGCGCGCTCCGAAACCTGGGGAGACAGGGGAGGACGTGAGGTCGCCCTTTCCTCAGTCATCGCGCTGCTCCGCTGTCTGTGACAGTGAAGACAGGGGAGCGGCGGCGTCAGTCCCTCGGCGTCAGTCCCTCGGCGGCGTGCACCCACGCGGCGCGGCCCCTACAAACCCCGCTGGAGGACAGGGCTCACTTGCAGGAGAACATGTCCGTGACACATTAATATACAGACAGCTTAGAACAGTATCTGCAGTGTAAACTCTTTTTAAGTTTGTTTAAAAGGGATGCACAAACACCTATATAAGAAAAAAGACGGGAAGGATACATCTCAGTAATTAACAATAGTTAATTCCCGGTGGTTAGATTGGGCGGGGCATTATGTTGTCATGTTTTTCAAGATGCCCCAGCATTCTGCTTTCCTATGTTGCTGTAAATTGCATGTTTGTGTCTCCACAAACTCGTATGTCGAAACCCAATCCCCAGTGTGTGGATTTTGGTGGTGGGGCCTTTGGCAGGTGATTGGGTTGTGAGGGTGACGTCCTCATGAGTGGGATCAGTGCCCTTATTAGGAGAGACCCGGGAGAGCTCCCTGGCCTTTTCTGCCCTGTGAGGGCACAGTGCGCAGGCGGCTGTCTGTGAGCCGGGGAGCAGGCAGTGAAGATGAGGGGAGGGAGGGGGAGGGAGAATCGGAAAGACCTGGTGAGTGACTGGGCGCAGGGTGGGGGTGGGGAAGGGGAAGGGGAGGAATACCTTTCAGATAACTTGCTTGGGGTAATGGATAAAGGGGCAATGTCATGACCTGAGATATGAAATACCAGAAGAAAAGCAGATTTGGAAACAAGGTCATGAGCTCAGTTAGAGACACAGAGGTTTTAAGGCCTACTGTGTGTGTCCTGCACTGAACCAGACTTTTATTTTTATCTGATTTAAAAAAGACACGTTGCAGAAAGGGGTTTAAAGAGAGGTAAAGATGGGTATCCCTTTAGCTCCCGGGAAGAAGTATCACAAGGGTGAACACAAGTTCAATTAAAGATGTATTTCTTAAATATGTGCTAAGAGCTATGCCCTGCAATAGGCTGGGTTCTGTGGCTACAGAACGTTACTTGTTGCCATTACTACTTTTAATGATAATGAATACAAAGAGCTGTGCAGAGCCCTGTTACATAAGTCAGTGATGAGCTGGTCAACCAGCTCTCCAGAAAAAAATCCCAACAGTCCAATTTGTGGTGTTTGTGATTTCCCTGGGGTAAATACTCCCACCATAGCAGATTTCAAGCTAATAACAGTTTAACAACCTGCTTGCCAAGTTACTAATATTTGACAACTTGCTCTTGTAAATTGGTATATAAGCCAGCTCCAGCACTAATAATCCTTGTAAGAGTGTCTTGTCATTTCACAGGGCAGTAAGAAACTTTTTTAAGATCAGATATTGAGTAAGCGGTAGAGCAAGAATTAAAATCTAACTCAAAGTTCAGATTTCTAAATTCCCTTGCCTTTTTTATAACACGATGGCTCCTCTTATGATAAAGCGTTCCTTTCCTAGAGTGCTTCACAGGTTAAAAAGTACTGTTGTCTCTGATCTTGATCTAAACCTTTGCTCCTCTGTATGTGGAAGCCAGAGCATGGAATCATTATCCCTGTTTTTCAGAGAAGGACACTAAGGCCTACAGACAGGTACATGCTAAACATCACAGAGCTAGGGTTGAATGCCAGGCTATTTTTGCTTATTCCCAAATTCTTCCTGTACCATACAGAGTGTATAAGACACACTTCATTCCTCTCAATGCTTACAAACTAGTTCTGGAGCTAATAATTACATCTAGGGCATCACCTCCTGACTGCCCCCTGGCCCCCGCTGCCATGAGAAATGTGCCCCATTCTGTTAAATGGAGCCATGAGAAGAGAATAAATAATGGGGGTGGGAGTAGTTAACTTGAGAGCTGAAGGAAAGAGGCAGGGCTTGAGATGAACCTTTGAAAGAAAGGTGTGCTTCAACCGACAGAAGAAGGAAGTCAGGGAGGAACAAATAAGAGCATCCGTTAGCACAGGCAGAGCAGCAGAAACAACCAGGGCACGTACGTACAGGCTCAGTAACTTAAATTCTGCGTCAAGGAGAAATTTAGGGATGGGACGGCTGCCTGGGTATATAAGGTTGGGGAAAAAGGGAAAGAAGAAGAAAAGAAGGAAGGAAGGAAGGAAGGAAGGAAGGAAGGAAGGAAGGAAGGAACAAACTTGATTCATCTGGTACAGGAGTACCTGTTTGCTGAATGGACCTCCATTCCCCTGGCTCCAACCTCCCCACTTCGTTCCCTTTGTGCTCATCTCTAGGCTTCGACATCACTGACTCCCTCATTTTGCTTTCTTGCTGATCTCCTGCCACAACCTTGAGCTGTGTCTTGCCTTTGGCCTCTCCAACCTTGCTCTGCCTTTGATCTCTTTGAAGACTGCTGACATCAGACTGTCTGACCTGGCCACTGCCTCAGCAGTTCCTTCCAGTCTGCCTTTGCCGTGGGGACTTGTGGTTATCCTATACAGCACAGGGCGTCCATTATGCTCTTGGCTCACATTAGACCTGAGGATAATGCAAACACCCAAATGTATATGTGAATTTCAGCCAAACACCTCTTTGTGCAGTTTGTTTCTTTGAATCAAACTGCAGGACTTTATATTAATTCTTAGTAAATTTCCGTCCTCTCCATTTTTATCCTGAGTTTCTCCCTGATGACATCATATTGGAATGAGCTCATACACAAAAAGAAAAACACGTGTTTGTTTTGTAATCGCTTCCCATTTCTAAGAGGTGCACATTAAGTGGACCTGTTCCCACGGAGGGAGGGCCTGGGAATGAGTCTGAAGAAGAGAGCTTCAGCATGGTCATCACATTCAATTTGACATTGAAGAGATCAAGGAATAACAGGACCTTCAAGGAATGCAATCCAGCCTACTTGTCTTACATATAAGCAGCAAACCTCAGAGAGATTACTGACTTCCTCATACAACAACTAACTAGTGGCAGATCTGGGATGAGTTTTCCTCCTCATCCTATGCCCTTCCCCTAGTCTGATCATTTACTCAGATAAGAGAAACAAGTCGCCATGATATCATGACCACCGATGACAAAAGCAATAGTAATTCATAGTGTTATTCTAGAAGGTAAGCTCTCGAGGAAGCACAAGCACTAACCTACCAAGAGGGGTGATCCTGCCCCTGTCAACAGAGTAGTGGAAGGCCACACAGCCATTGGTGACTGAGCACTCCTCTGGAAGTGGCCAGAGGCGAGGGACCCCTCACAGTGTGTATAAACAGGCTTATCTTCTCCTCACCAAGAGTACCAAGTCCACTCTCAACCAACAAAGGCAGGGAAATGGAGAGACAGAAGAACAAAAGGAAAGAAATCATCCCCATGACTATATTCAAATATGATCAGAGCTGGTGCCACATTTAAGAAGAGCGTAGGAGGGTAAGAATATCTCAATTTTGCGTGTTTGGTGCACACCCACTCTGCCACTGCACAGTGAAGGAGCTGGAAGGTGGGAACTGAGGGAAGGCAAGCAGCCCCACCACCACTGCCTCTGTCTCTGCCCTCTCAGGTCCTCTCTCCCTGCCCACATTTGGCTCAGGTACCCTCAGCGGAGCTGACTGGATCTTTAATTCATGAGGAGTCAAAGCTAGTATTTATTAGGAGGGGACAAAAAGGAAATGAGGCAAGCTTTTTAAATATTGAGAGTCAAATTGGAAAAAGATGAGGAAGAGCAGAGGGGTAAAGGGCAAGGTGGGCAGGGCTGCAGGTGAGGTGATGCTGCTGTCCCCCTCACAGGGGCTCTGAACCTGCCCAGAGCATGGTACAGCCTTCTACTTCTGCCCTCTAGGCACACTCTGCTGCCCCGTGACTTTCTCAGCACCAACAGGAGGAAGTGGTGTGTGCAAAATTAGCAGGCACGAGTTGGAGACAGAAGCAGCTGTGCACTTGCCAGGGCACTGCCAAATTCTGGAAATTACCTTGGCTTCGTGTCAAGATGGATCAGCACAGAGAGAAAGAGGAATGAAAGAGGCAGTGTGGCCATATGGCCTTCAAATTCTTGTGTTTATCATATAACACAAATTTCCCATGTTGCTAATAGAGAATAATTTTATAATAGATCATATCACAAACATGAGTAAATCTAAGATTTTGGAAAATTTTGCCCTATAGATAAAGTTTTCAGTATGATTAAAATTGAATAAAATGTTAACTTAAGCATTACTGCTGAGATGTCTTGATTGATGATGAGTGCATCCCAAGCTGTCTTTTTTTTTTTTTTTTTAATTCCTCACCCAAGGACATATTTTTATTGCTTTTTTTAGAAAGAGAGAAGGATGGGGAAGAGAGGGAGAGAGAGAAAGATAGAGAGGTAGAGAGAGAAAGATAGTCATTGATTGGTTGCCTTCTCAGGCAACCGGCGGATGCCCCAGCGGAGGACAGAACCCACAACCTGGATATGTGCTCTGACTGGAAATTGAACCTGTGATCCTTAGGTCTATTGCGATGATGCTCCAACCAACTGAGCCACACCAGCCAGGGCCAAGCTGTCTTCTCTTCATTTGGGATTTTCTTGCCTTAAAATAAACACAGTCCTGCCACACTAACCTTTTGGTCATTTCTCTAAAATCCTTACAGTAGTGTTTAGAGCATAAGAAAGATTTCTGCCATTAGGTATCACTCCCATTTTAAAACTAGGATTAAATTACTTGTTCATAGTAATAACTAAATGATCTTTCCAGGAATGAGTCTGTCATGAGATCTTGATTTGAATTTTGAAAAATTTAGATAGCTTTTTAATGAAATGAAATTATAAGTACTGTATATGATTTAAATTCAGATCAAGAGAATGGCCTATAGTCATGCTTTTACCCCTAACCTGCTCTCATAACTATGAACCATCTACTGAAACTTCCATTTGAAAGGATAAAGCCCTGGCTGGTGTGGCTCAGTGCGCTGAGCACAGGCCTGCAAACCAAAAGGTTGCTGGTTGGACCCCCAGCTGGGGCACATGCCTGGGTTGTGGGCAAAGTCCCCAGTTGGGGGTGTGTGAGAGGTACATAGATGTTTCTCTTCCTCTCTTTCTCCCTTCCCTTCTCTCTAAAAAATGTATAGATAAAATCTTTTTTTAAAAAAAGGATAAGAATAACCTCATATCAGCCAAATCCACTTACCTACCTCCTCTCATATTCTTTATAACATTTCACTCAACAATCATTCATTCAAAAATGTTGATTCAGTGCTTATCATATCCCTGTATTTTTGGTTAGGACTATGCATGTTTAACAATACTGAAGTAAACTGGAGCCAGAAAAAAGTGAAAATTACAAAAAGGCAAATTCTCCTTGTTGATGGATCACCTTCTGAGTACTGTACAACTATGTACTTGAGATGGTTCCTGATACAAGCATCAAGTATACAGTAAGCATTCAATAAATGCTAGTCCCTTTTCTTCTTTTCCTTTCCTGTTAATTTCTGCCTTTCCCATTACTTCGTGTCTTTCCTGTCTCCTTTTGGAAATCTATGAGTCTCCTGAAGACAAATAGGTCAGGAGAGAAATTAAAACGACAATTGAAATTATTTAAAAGTAAAATTATATTGAAAAATTTTGGATATAACACAAACTTTAATATTGTTTCCTAGTCAATCACTTCAGAAACTTCTATGTGATATAGAGCTCTATGTGATATATGTATGACAGAGCTACTGAAGAGCATCAGTAACAGACTTCCACTGATATATATCTGGAATTTCCCACAGAGCTGCATGTCCTAGACTGTTCCTGGGCAGTCCTACATGTACTTCTCAAGCAAGTAGGTATCAAGGGTCCCTCGGCCATCTGGCATGGTTTTCTCAGGTGTTGCTTAGGAATGAGAGAATCACAGACTGTTAGAATTGGAGGGAGCAATGAGTGAGTCCTGACTTCTAATTTTCAAGAGAAAAAACTCATTCTCATCAGTTTATGAATTTACTAGGAGTAGAATCCAAGTATTATTTATCTCTGAACCTTGTCCTTCTTTTCCTTCCTATCTGGCCTCAGCACCCAGTACAGGACCTGATATAATATGAAGCAGTCTACTTTTTGGATGGGAGAACTTTACATGCGTGCACCACACACTCACAGCAATGCGACAAGTAACATAAATAACACAGCTAACATTTACCGAGATTACTGCCCCTCATTGCTCTCACTTTTCCTATGTGGCTTCTCTGACCTTCGTATTGATCCTTTGAGAAAGGCACTATCACTCCCTCTGATGACGAAGACGTTGGGGCACAGAGTTTAAGTAACTGGCCTACAACTCCGCAGTGGTGAAGACGGGGGTTGAGCCCAGTTCCACTCCGGCTCCAGAGCCTGAGGCTGAGGACAAGTCCCAGCCAGGACCCTTGGTCACAACACTCTACGGTCAGTATTATAATGGGCTTCCACTTAATTAAGAAAGCTCTAAAAAAATATATGGACTAGACTCCCATCTTACCTTGAACTTCAGTTCTATACTTAGGATGAAAGGTAAAAATTCCTAGCAACAAATAAAAGTAAGTGGAGAATTCTAAAATACGCCCACTTTTTGTAGGCTTTACTTCATGCTGTTTTAACATTAAACCCTGTACCTTCACTGTCCAATATGGTAATGTCTAGTCATAGGTGACTATGTAACTTAAAAATTAATTAACATTAAACAAAATAAAAAATTCAGTTTCTCAGATGCACTAGTCTGCTTCCAGTGCAGCAGAGCTGCACTTGCTTTATTCATATCAACAATTTTGTTGTTGTGAGGATTAATAAAAACTGTGGCTTCCCTTTGTACGTGGGGATGAGCTTAGTGCATGGAGCTCCACTGCCTCCTTTAAAATAACAAGTTTGCTATCAAATTTCAGTAATGCCTGTAGATGAAATGATTTAAGCACAGCTCATTTTAATGATGGTCTGTCAGGACCAAATTAAAGCAGAGATTTTTTTTTAAATTTTATTAATTTATTTTTAGAGAGAGGGGAAGGGAAGGAGAAAGAGAAAGAGAGAAACATCAATGTGTGGTTGCCTCTCTTGTGCCCCCTTCTGGGGACCTGGCCCACAACCCAGGCATGAGCCTTCACTGGGAATTGAACCGGGGACCCTTTGGTTCACCGGTTGGCATTCAATCCACTGAGTCACACCAGCCAGGTAAAGCAAAGATGTTTAAAAGAGGACTTTCCAAGGGGCTATAGCCAGGTATCTAAAACCGTCAGAACGAACCAAAGGAATGATTTTCAAATACCTAAGTAGTTTCAACAGTCGTTTATGGAGAATTTTTAAACTGCAGTTGGGTTTTTGCTATTCTCATAGATACACTTCCTTGAAGCTCCTAGTCACAGTACTAATGTAGGTGAATGGCAAAAAAACTAGGGGAAGACTAATGGAGGGAAGAAGAAACGGGACCAGAATTTTCTGCCAAATTACCAATAGTTCTTGTTATTTCCCAGAGAAGACTGTATTGAAGATAACTGGGAAAAAGACTCCAGCAGGAGCAAGGAACTCTGGACTCTGGGTCCAATGTCCAATTTTTATTTTTATTTTATTTAATTTTTTTATTGTTGTTCAAGTACAGTTGTCTGCATTTCCCCCCATCACTTCCCCTCAACCCCAGTCATCCCCACCTCCCTCCCCTGATCCCACTCCTCCTTGGTTTTGTCCATGTGCCCTTTATAGTTGTTCCTGAAAACCCTTCCCCTTTTCCCCCCCATTATCCCCTCCCACCTCCCCTCTGGTTATTGTCAGTTTGTTCTTAATTTCAATGTCTCTAGTTATATTTTGCTTAAATACAATGTCCAATTTTTATAGTGAAGTAATTAAAACCATATTAGTGAAAGACTCTATTGCTTTAGACTTATAATTCTCCTTAGCTCATAGAGAGCAGTCCTAAGTTTTAATTTAAAAATTGTTTAAATTGATTTGAGAGAGAAAGAGAGAGAGACATCAATTTGTTGTTCCACTTATTTATGCATTCATCAGTTGCTTCTTGTATGTGCCCTGCAGGGGATCAAACCCACAACCTTGGTCTCTCAGGACAATGCTCTAACCAACTGAGTTACCCAGTCAGGGCCCTAAGTTTTAATTTTTTAAAAAAGATTTTATTATATTTTTCTTTTTATTTATCTTTAGAGAGAGGGGAAGGAAAGGAGAAAGAAAGGGAAACACCAATGTGTGGTTGGCTCTTGTGTACCCCGCACTGGGGACCTGGCCTGCAACCCAGGCATGTGCCCTGACTGGGAATCGAACTGGTGACCCTTTGGTTTGCAGGCCGGCACTCAATCCACTGAGCCACACCAGCCAGGGCCCTAAGTTTTAATTCTTTAAGGTAATGATTCAATCAAGATGATATTCTAGAAAATGTCTGATGAACATTTTGAGTTGTACCCAGAATAGAAATTTGAAATTGACAAAGATCAATCATTTTTTCACCTCGTGTCGCTGTTTTGGAATGTGAGTTTGACTTTGTGCTAGAGAGTAACCCAAACCCATTGTTTAATTATTCATTGGTATAGGTTCCATTTCTACTCCCAATATATAGCTGAAATTTGCAGACTACTAAAGGGTCCTTGATAAGTCCTTTCTGTCCACGATGAGGATGACAAGGAGAACATCAATTAATATTAAATATTTATTCTAAGTCTTAAAATATTATAAATGTACAAGACAGTTCTAATAGAAAGAAAAATAAATGCAGAATAACAAACTATTTGTGATAGAAAACAGTCTGAGTGCCTCAATACAAAAAGATTATGGATAGAAATTAAAGACATATTTAGCTGCTTCCCTTCAGAAATGATATTGTAACTCATTACAAGCACACGTTTTCAGTACATGTGTTCCTAAAGAGTTGCATATAAATCATAATTTTAAAAAGCTAACATTTAAAAATTCCCAGTAAAAGGGACTACTTGGAGTCACACTGGTAAATGTGTTTGTTTGCAAAATCCTTTGGAAATGCTAATGATTTTTAATTATTATACTTGTTTAGTTAATTTAAATGTTCTCCTGTCTCAATGTCTGGTGTAGCGCCACCAGTCGACTCACTAGCCATCACCTCTCGTATCTGTCAGTAAGTCGGCTTGAATGATGGATACGTCCTCATAATCTGTCCTGGACTCAGAAATCAGATAAGCTTGCACAAAGGTCTTGTACAAAGGCTTGAAGAATCTTCTTATGAGTGAGCTATGAGGGTGGGTACATGGACTTTATGATGTCTATTCTGGCGGTGTGAGAATGTTTTTTCTCCTAATTTTTTGGTTCTAAATAACTGTTTGCAAGTTTATGTACATTATGTCTGGCTGTTTTTAAAAGCATAGCACGAACTGCAGTCACAATATCCTGAAAGTGAGAACAAGAAGAGACAACTATATCTGAAGATCCTATGAAATGACAGAGGCCCTTTGAGTGGTGTACGGCCTCTGACAATAGCTTCGGAGGGGGTGTAATTGTTTTCTGTAACTTCCACTTCCAAAAGGAATGGATATAACATAGTCATCACTTGCTTCTCTTCACAATGCATTAAGGAATTATTCTTGTTTTGAACTTATATTTATATTAAACCTTAATGCCTTTATTTTATCACCAACATTGGATGTTATAAATGATCTCTACAGCATGTATGTGTCACTAGAAGAGAAGCTTGCTGAAGGTAGGAACTATCTTAGTACTGTTTTTTCCCAACATCTAGCATGGAATCCGACATTAATAGAGGTCCTGTCAATTAATGAACTGAGATTTAAAAAATGCTTTTTCAAAATTTAAAAGTAACATTTAAAAAAGTTTATTCTGGAACCCTTTGAAGTTTCATCTGATGTTCTTAAAGTCTAGAACTCCAGAGTTCTAAAAGTTCCAGGCTGCCCCCCTGAGGTGGATGCTCATCCCTCGAACCATTTCAGGTGTCTTGCTGATCCACCGCCAACTTCACCTCCTCTTTCCCAGAACTTTGCTCTGAATGTCACTGCTCCCTGGTGGTGGGTTAAAGAGAGGAAACTCCTTCAGGTGACGCCCAACACGTTAGTGAGCTGGCCATGCACAGCACACGGAGCAAACCTCATCGGCGAAAAACCAACTATTACATCAAATTTTCTCCCAGAACTGTAATGAACCTGACAGCAGTGAAGCTCAATATAGTATAAATAGTTGTTTCCTCATGTTGATTGCATTATGCTTATGATGTGTTGTTACAGGAAAGAATATGGGATTTCAAGTCAGAAAGACCTCTTTGATTTGAGCCCCAACTCTGCCACTTCCCGGCTGTGAAGTCTTCAACAAGTTGTACAAATACCTCATTTGCACACTGGAGATAACATAACACTCCCTTTTGGGGTTGTTGTAGATTCAAATCAAAGTGGCAGACATTTCATTGAGTCTTTACTATAAACAAGACCCCCAAATCTTCTAATGGTTTCTCTCTGTCTTGGCACCTCAAGTTTAATTTCAGCTGCAAAATTGGAAGGTTTCACTCTATACTCACACTTTCTGATTTATTTTCTAAAATTGTTAAATAAGATTTCTAGTTAAACGTGGTAGATTGAACATAAACATTTTATCTCGGGTTCATCTGCTCCCCCACCAAATTCCACTAAGACGAAAGCAAGGCAAATGAGAATAAAATTTATAGCCTCAACCATACAGACGGCTCTCGAAAGCGCAGTGCTAAGAGAAAAAGGCCAAACACAAAAGGCTGTGTACTGTACGATTCCATTTGTACAAAACCCGTTTACAGAAAAGACAAAACCATAAGGACAGAAAACAGCACAGTAGTTACCACGGGCAGGGTAGGGGGATGGGACCGACTGGAGCTTTTCTTCCCCCATCTCCAATGCTGGGATCCGCCAATGGCATTCTGAAGGCAAAGTCCCCAAGCTGCCCTGAGCAATGAGAATGGCCAGGTCAGGCTCTTTCAATACTATCAGTGTTCCAAAGACGCGGATACTTTTCCTGACACTTTTACTAGGATGTCCTTGATAAAGACAAAGCCCATTTAGCTGTCTAAGTTGTGGTAAGCTTTGTTAAAATGTAATCACATTGCTTTACAGTTAAAATTTTTCATTTATGTATACATTAGAATCACTTTGTATTTATAGCCTTAACACCTTTTGAGTCAGAGGTACCTCTGGGTGTCTCTAAATGAAAGTTAGCAAACATGAATCTAGAGAATATTGGGTTGGCCAAAAAGTCCATTTAGTTTTTTCCATAAAATAAAAGATGCATTTTTCATTTTCACCAATAACTTTTTGATTTGGATATTTGAGTATGTTGGCTATCTCCTGCTATTGGCTTCTAGTACATAGAGGCCAAGGGTGCTGCTAACCATCTTCCAATGCATAAGACGACCCAATAGCAAAGAATTATTTGGCCAAAATGTCAATAGTCCCAAGAAACTTGACAAACCACTTTTGACACGTTCAATCAGTCACAGCACCTTCTCCACACACTGCACAAATCTTTTTGTGTGTTTCAGTTTTGTTTTTACCTTTCTTGAAATAATAAAGCATAATATGCCAAAATGCTGCTTATTTTCCTCCATCTTCAATATTAAAATGGCTATACAAAAATTCACCAATTTTGATGTTTTTTTAAAATGCATGTGGATATGACAGCTGTCACAATACAATCTAACAAAATTGTTTGAAATGAAGTTAGTGACACCTAAGCACTACTAGAACCATTGTACAGAAAAAACAAACTTTTTTGTTTTAAGGTTTAACCTACTATCTTTTTTAAAGATTTTTATTTTATTTATTTTATTTATTTTATTTTATTTTATTATTTTATTTTATTTTTATTTTTATTTATTTATTTTTTTTTTAGAGGGAGGGGAAGGGAGAAAGAAAGAGAGGAAGAGTAACATCAATGTGTGTGGTTGCCTCTCATGCGCCCCATACTGGGCCTGTAACCCAGGCATGTGCTCTGACTGGGAATCGAACCAGCAACCCTTTGGTTCACAGGCCAGTGCTCAATCTACTGAGCCACATCAGCCAGGGCCAGACAATCTTTTTGGCCAACCCATAAAATGAGGTAAGAGTTTAGCACAGTCAAGGTTACATGTCCTTAGAATCTAAAAGCTATCTCCAGAGTTTCCCACGCCAGAACCAGGGCTGAGTTAAAGGCTGAGGTAAAGATCCAGGGTCCGCTGGCAGAAAATGGTTAAGGAAAGAGACATTACTTGTATACTGAGGGCTCACGAACATGTGATCAGCTCATGAATCCTTTCCCTCATCTATTGAGGCAAATCTAAGAGCCCTTCTTATAAAATCTCTAGTGTTTCTCTTATCTTTGAAAATTTTCTTTCCTTTCCAGGCATGCTTTCAGTATTAATTTTTAACCTTCATTCTACTGTATACAAACTTTTGGGAACAGACCCCACCTCTCTTTTGGGATGATCCCACCCCACTCAATAATTTCCAGCTTTTATTTGACAGATTTTTCCGCAGAGCTCTTTTTTACTCACCACCATAAAAACAAGTGGATTCATTAGTGAGAGTGGGTTGTGAAATGGGGCATCCATTCAACCTCACTAGACTGACATGAATTGAACACCAAAATTTACAGTCTGAAAGTAAATCATTAATTACCTTTGAGGAGTCACAGAGTCCTATAGTGTACGAAACGGTCCTCTCTTACTCACTGAAATGGCAACAGGACTAGGCTGGTCCACCAACTGTACCAGTGACTTGTTGGAATGGTGACTTTTTCCTTTAGTTTACATATACTAATCCCATGGGACAAAACTTAAGGCGTGACTGCCTGTGCTCACAGAGAAGCTCAAAGAAAAGTCTATTTCTTAACCCCAGTAGATTCAGATTCTGATTCTGGTTTATTCTCTGTTTTGCTCTCTCCCTGCACAGCCTAGGCAGGATCAAAAGGAAAGACTAAAAATTCCTCAAAAGCTAGCATTTAGTTTCAGAGTCAAAGTGGAAGAATAAAAAATGTATTTAGCCTACTCCTAAATAGGCCTACCATGCTACTGGCTTTATTTCAAACCTTTTCTTGACATGGCATTATAATTTAATTAAGGGAAGGTGCTAGGAAAACAAAAGTTGAGAGCTAAATTGCTGGTTCAGGATGGCTAAACTGAGAGTCAAGTGGTACCCTAGGCTTCCTGTTTTTCTGACTTCAGACTGTTTCAGGTCGTTTTCCCTGACTCATCGAGGGCCTGCCAGTCTTTTAACTTTTCCACTACTGGGCTCTCACTACTCTTCCACCTCCGATCCCAATGTTACACAGTCCTAGGGGCCTCATTCCCGGGAACAGCTTTGCTTTTATTATTTCTCTCTTCCACAAACAATGCTCAAAGTCGGAACTATTTCCAACAAGATCAACAGATGTTAACTGGTTGTTTCGTTTTAGGGAATTACAAACAAGTTCTTTAAACATACAAGATAACTACAGTAGTTCTTCCAATCCACTCACTGCCATGGTCTATATTTTCGCGTCTCCCCCAAATTCATATGTTGAAACCCTAACCCCATAGGTGATGGTATTAGTAGGCGGGGTCTTTGAGAGGTACTTAGGTCATGAGAAGGGAGTCTCCATGAATAGGATTAGTGCTCTTGTAAAAAGCAGCTCTGGAGAGATCCCTTGCCCTTCCACTGTGCGTGAACATAAGGAGAAGCCTCCGACCCAGAAGAGGGCCTCATCCAACCATGGTGGCACCCTGATGTCAGACTTCCAGCTTCCTGAACTGAGCAAAAACTTTTGTTGTTTATAAGCTACCCAGTCTGTGGCATTTGGTTACAGCAGCCACAATGGACAGAGATACTCAGTAAACATGCACTGAGTATGTGCTGGCTATTGTGTAACGATGCTGTGGATGGTAGTCCTGTGCTCAAGGATTGTACAACAGATAGTCAGGTACACAGAGCTACAATGCAAAGCAGAATTAAGTAAGCCTTTAAGAGCTGCATGAGCCTGGTAGAGCAGAGAGGGCAGTAACTACTGTATTTTGCCATGTATAATAGGCATCCATGTTTTTGTGTGCATTATACATGAGATTATTATACCCACTATTATACCCATGGTATGTAATCATTATACCCATGTATAATGTGCATCCTTATTTTTCCCTCAAAAATTTGGGCAAAAGTGCTCATTATACACAGCAAAATATGGTCACCGTAACTGAGAATATCCGGGGAAAACTTCATAGAGGGAGAGACATTCCAACAACAAAGTGGGACTTGAAGGATGAATAAGAGTCACACCAACAGATAAAGATTGGAGGACAGTGGAGGCAAGGGTGGTATTTGGACTAAGGCATCCATATTTATAAAAAATAATTTTAAAAGAAAAGAATGGAAGGCAAGAAAAAATGGCACTTTCCAGAAATAGCAAGCAGTCTGGAGTGGTTGGAACATAAGGAGCATGGAGGGCAGTGATAAGGGCCACTACGACTACAGGGTGGTGTCACATCATGAAAGAGTGAATGCTGGGCTAACAAGTCTCTTTTTTCCTCTGAGCAGAAGAATTTGGCTTCATAAAAACTATCATTCATTACTTATGCAATGATCAGAAAACTTTTGTTCAAGACCACAGCTATTGGAATGAGCAGAATATGTAGTTTCTGAAATCACGCTATTACATTAAATCGTGCATATATATCTTATTGGCAAAATAGCATTGTTTGGGGGCATAAAATTAAGGCAGAGTTTTCTGTAAGCCATTGATCAGTACAAACACGTTCTTCAGAGCCAACTCCAGAAATCTAACAGTATCCGGGATGGAATAAACATGCTGGTCTTTGAGCTACAAGGATCATGCCGCCCTGACTGGGTGGCTTAGTTAGTTGGGAGAGTTGTCCTGTACACCAAAAAAAAAGGTTGTAAGTTCAATCCCCACTTGTGTGTGTATGGGAAGCAACCAATGGATATTTCCCTCTCCCTCTCTCCCCTTCTCTCTAACAATCAAATCAACAGCCCTGGCCACTGGGGCTCAGTTGGTTGGAGTATTGTACCATATAGCAAAAGGCTGGAGGTTCAATTCCCTGGTCAGGGCACATACCTACGTTGTGGGTTTGATCCCCAGCTGGGTGCTATGGGAGGCAACCAATTGATGTTTTTTTCTCTCTTTCTGTCTCTGTCTCACTTCCTCTCTAAAATCAATAAACGTACAAAAATATTTTTTAAAAGGCCAAGAGAAGTAGTCTGCAGAAATCTTAAAAAAAAAAAATCAAACCAACAAACCATAACCTCAGGTGAGGAGTGAAAAAACGGAGGGGGCATGCCACAGGAAACACACAACGTGCAGAGATGCATTGCCAGTGAGGGCAGCACCGTCCAAGGGCTTACAGCAATTTTACATGCTGTCAATGGGACTGGCTATGAAATGTGCGATCTAGTACAAAGTGAAAATACAGGAGCTCTTGTTCAAGAACTGTTAAGAATTTCAAGGCAGAGACGTCAGAGCATTAAACCCAAGGCAGGGCCGTGTGCCACAGCACAGGTCACACACCCACTGAACTGACTTCGTTGTCAGCTTTTTAAAAAAATTCTCACCTGAGGGCATTTCTTTATCATTGCTTTTTAGAGAGAGAGGAAGGGAGAGAAACATGGATGAGAGAAAAGCATCGGTTGGTTGCCTTCCGTACTACCAGGACTGAGGATTGGTGCCTGGACCAGGGACTGTGAACGTCCAGACTGGGGTGGAAGGTTCCCACAACCCCTGGGGCAGGACTAGACCAGGCAAGAACCTACGTGTGTGCCCTGACAACCTACGCAAGTGAATTGAACCCGCAACCTTTCGGTTATGGGACAATGCTCCAACCAACTGAGCCACCTGGCTAGGGCGCCCACTCTAAGTTTTAATTTTAATGTCCCTAGTTTCTCCAGTCTGATATGTGTAAAGCACTTCTCACATTCAAGTGTGGATCTTTTCTACCATTTTACCCCCAGAATTTAACCCATCCCTACCAGTGTGTTTCCTTTCTGCCTTCACTCACAATGGTAAGGAGAAGAGAGTGCTTTTTAGAGAAGTGCTACCTCTTTCATCTATTCTTACAATGTCATTCTTCTGCTCACTGAAAATTCAGGCTCTCTCTCCTTAATCTTTTCTCATATATATATATATATATATATATATATATATACACACACACACACACACACACACACACACACACACACACACACACACATATACACACACACACACAGTTTTTTTAAAGGTTTATCTATTTATTTTTAGAGACAGGTGAAGGGAGGGAGAAAGAGAGGAAGAGAAATATCAACTTGTGGTTGCCTTTTGCATGCAAACTACTGGGGACCTGGCCTGCAACCCAGGCATGTGCCCTCACTGGGAATGGAACTGGTGACCCTTTGTTTCACAGGCCAGCACTCAAGCCACTGAGCCGCAGGAGCCACGGCACCAATTGTGCTTCTTAATCCCTGCACCTTTTCCCCCATTCTCCCCCCCTTCTCCCTCCCAACTGAAAATCTTCCAAATGATCTCCATGTCTACGATTCTGTTTCTGTTCTGGTTGTTTCTTTAGTTTGTTTTTTTAGATTCAGTTGCTGATAGTTGTGAATTTGTTGTCATTTTAATGTCCATAATTTTGATCATCTTCTTTTTCTTAAATAAGTACCTTTAACATTTCATGTAATAATGGCTTAGTAATGAATGGTGAACTCCCTTAGCTTTACCTTGTCTGGGAAGCACTTAATCTGCCTTTCCATTCTAAATGATAGCTTTGTTGGGAAGAGTAATCTAGGTTGTAGGTCCTTGCTTTTCATCACTTTGAATACTTCAGGGGTGTCAAACTCATTTTCACTGGGGGCCACATCAGCCTTGTGGTTGCCGTCAAAGGGCCAAATGTCATTTCAACTCCTTAATAATTAAGGAGTAGTTACATTTTTACAGTCCTAAAATTAATTTGGCCCTTTGAAGGCAACCGCGAGGCTGATGTGGCCCCCGGTGAAAAAGAGTTTGACACCCGTGTAATACTTCTTGCCAGTCCCTTCTTGCCTACAAAGTTTCTTTTGAGAAATCAGCTTCTAGTCTTATGGGAACTCCTTTGTAAGTAACTCTTTTTCTCTTGCCGGTTTTAAGATCCTCTCTTTATCTTTAACTTTTGGCATTTTAATTATGATGTCTTGATGTGGTCCTCTTTGGGTCCAACTTGTTTGGGACTCTGTGCCTCCTGGACTGGTATGTCTATGTCCTTCGCCAAATCAGGGAAGTTTTCTTTCATTACTTTTTCAAATAAGTTTTCAATTTCTCACTCTTCTTCTCCTTCTGGCATTCCTATGATTTGGATGTCAGTACATTTGGAGATGTCCCAGAGAGTCCTTATACAACCCTTGTTTGTTTGAATTCTTTTTTCTTCTTGCTGTTCTGGTCGAATGCTTATTCCTTCCTTATGTTCCAAATTGTTTCTGTGAATCCTGGCATCCTCCCCTCCACTGACGGTTCCCTGTAGATTTTCCTTTATTTCATTCAGTGTAAACTTCATTTCTTCCCTTATGTTGTTGCTGTACTCATTGAGTTCTTTGAACATCCTGATCATCAGTGTTTTTAACTCTGCATCTGATAGGTGGGTTATCTCCATTTTGTTTAGCTCTTTTGCTGGGGCTTTGTTCTGTTCTTTCATTTGGGCCATATTTCTTTGTGTCCTCAATTTGGCAGCCTCCCTGTGCTTGTTTCTGTGTATTAGGCAGAGCTGCTTTGACTCTCTGTCTTAGTAGCGGGGCATATTGTAGAAAATAAATTGTGTGGGGTGGAGCCTTACGTAATCACCAGGGTGGGGCAACACGCTTCACTGCTTTGTGGCTCTGTGTTGGGGGATAGCTTGGAGAGGGGACTGTGCTGCTGCCTGGCTTCTGGAGGTTTTCCCAGTGCTCACCCTGTTTCCAGTCACTTCACCCATTCCTGTGTGAGATTGACACCCTTCCAGCTGTTGCCCTGGTGGTGAACTCCAGAGTGGATTGGTTTATATATGTTCTAAGTCTGTGCAGGCCCTTTTAAGGGAGTCTCTTAAAAATCCAGCATTTTCTTCCACCACCCCAACTCCCACTGATTCTTACAGACAGAAGTTATGGGGATTAATCTTCCCAGCACTGGAACCCTGGGCTGTGTGGTCTGGCCTGGGGCTGGGATCACTTGCTCCCAAGGCATCCCTCCTAATTTTTATCCATCACACATAAATGTGGGGCCTTCCATTCTTTTATAGCCACCAGCTCTCTGTGCCACACCGTGTTTCTGCACCTCTCTGCCTGTCTCCATGACTCCACCCCTCCTACCCATTTGGATGAGTGTGGCTTCTTTAAATCCTTGGTTGTCAGATTTCCATACAACTCACTTTTCTGATGGTTCTAGGTGTTACTTGTTCTGAGATCTAGTTGTAATTCTTTCTATAGTTGCACGAGGAGGTGAAGCGTGTCTACCTATGCCTCCATATTGACCACAAGTTTCTCTCCTTAATCTTTTGTATTTAAAAATCTCCCCTCTTGGTAAGGGTGGCTGGGTGGGGGAGGGAGAGGTGGGGGGTAAATGCAAACAACTGTACTTGAACAATAAAATAATTTAAAAAATAAAATAAAATCTCCCCTCTTCCTAAAGTCTTCATGAATAGGAGATAAGTAATAAATTCTCAATCACATCCATTATTTAATCTTAAATTGATACATTATTTGGGCTGCTATTTATGCAGAATGTTAAGTATAGCTGCTATGGCTGCTGCCGATATTGATGGTGACGGAGTGACTAGGTACTGTGCCGGTTTACAGTCCCGAAGACTGATCAGGGGGTGACCCCACTGCTATCTGACTTCCTGTCCTATAGGAAGTAGCCCTATTTCTCAGCCTATTAAAATGTTCTCCAGAGGAAAAGCAAAGGAAGAAGGAAGAAAAATTCCACTTAGGTCAGACAATTTTGTTACTTGTTAATAGGCTTGGTAAGAAAAAAACTATTAATGGCTTTAAAAAACATTTAAAACAATCACTAAATTACAGTTCCTATATTACCTGTACATTTAATTTATTCTCCCTGATCTTCAATGGATAAACTGACCATTTGGCTTATCTATGTCAATAAGTTTGCTATCTTAGGCAATAAAATCATAGAAAAAAGATGCCACACCTTTTTAAATTGGATTTTAGTACAACACACACATAGCCTGGTCAACAGAAAAACTGAAACACACCATTTACTGTAGCTGTGAATGCTACTCAACCAATTGATACGTATAATACGCTAAGCCTTGTGCTTCATGTGATATTAAAAAGGCACATGTTTTCAAATTAGTGTACTGTTGTTGCTGAAGAACTTCAGACAAGACCCTCTTGTGGCCCTGAACCTGAATTTGGTTCCGAGAGCCAGGTGGGCTTAATTTGCTTAGACTTCACCAGTTTCAGAACAGCAGCAGACCTAAAGTCAGGTACTCTCAACTGATCCGAATTAAATTCTTAGGATGAGGTTACTCGTATTTGCCTTAGCGGAGCAGAAATTAACTTAGTCTACTAACAATCTTCAAAGTACTGTATGTGCAGCTAAAGTTTGGAATGCAGTTTGTGTTTTTTTCCCTTTTGCTTTTTTATTTTTGACTTGAGAAGACGATGTACCACTGTCTGGTGAATATGAGGAGAAAGGGTTTTTTTTCTACATGAGTAAGATATATCTATAAGATGTATCAGGCCATTTTGCCTCTTGAGCCACAGCTTAACAGCATTAGCACAAGCGGTTCAGCCAGAGGGGAACTGAACAGCAGCTGAGTCTCTCATAGTTTACACTGGGGAAGCCCTTGGAATTCAGAGGCACATTGCCCAGCTGGAGAGACAAATCTAATCTCTGCTAATGATGTGCCTCCCTCTCTTTCCTATCAGGGTTGGGCTTTTTACACATGCGCACATAATTACATATGCACACTCGGTGTCCAGAGAAGCCAAACAACACAGCACCCAGGATTAAATTACACAGTAAGACTTCTAGGCGTCATCTGGCCTCTACATCCTGTCTAATCAATGTGTCCAGGGTTCACGTTGTGGGGCTCTTAAAGATCTGAAGGATTCAAAAACACAGTGACACACTAGAATTCAGAAGTCACCATACAAAGGTTTTATTCGAGACGGACTATAATAAGCTCAATTTCTTAAATTGATTTCATTAAACAAATACATATTAGGAGACAGACACATGGACTTTGTCCTAAAAAGCACTTGAGGCTGTTCACAAAAATGCACACAGTACAATAGGTAAATAGGTAAAGGAAAAATAGGAATAAAATGCCCCAAACAAAAGAAAACCGAAAAGCCCAAGGTAAAAACCAGTGGGCAGAAATAGTTTGCATGCTAACAGCTGTTAAAGATGGTCTACAAGTTTGGACCAGAATCTGTGTGGATCAAAAGACACAACTAATTTTCAAGTAAGATAAAGACTTACTCACTGTCTGGGAGAAGGAGCTTTTACTCATACTAAAAGCCTGAGAGGCCTGAGTCTTCCACTGAACCACACAAAATAGTAAAATAGCAGCAAATACAGTAGTACCTTTCCCAGGAGAGTGTTCAGAGTACCTCTCCATACAGGGAAGATTCCCAAATATTCCAGAAAAGAAATACTTACAGTAAGAAATTCTAAGTAAAATAATAGCTCTTTGAAAGTCTGATTTAATCCAGAAGGGCAGGGACGACATCTCCGTCAGGAAATCTTCCTTGACTACTATTTATCACCTTTAAGCTTTCCAAAAAAAAAAAAAATGAGTAGCAGAGACTTGTTAAGCTCTATTGGCAGGAGCCTGGCATGCATGTAAGATGTACATCCATAAGCTTTAACAGTCAACCAAGAAGAAGAGCACGCTGACATGCTCCTGTGAAGATCCTCCTGTGAAAATTCAGCAATCTGACCAGAATTTGTGCCTTAAAATCTCATTTCCACACAGAGGTAGACCAAGAAAAATAAGCATGACTATGTGGTTTTTAAAAAAATAATTAATGCATTATGTTCTTCACATTCTGATGAAACTTAATTTTTTTCAATGTTTTTATAAGTATTTTTATATAGAGCCCTTGGAAAATAGCATCAGTTATTTTAAAAAGAGAGAAGCAATTTAATAGTTAATATCTCTGCCACTTTACTAAAGTAAATAGGGAGTGGCTGGGTAGTTAGCCACCATCTGGGCTGTAAATTATAATCCTGCTCCATGGTAATGGATGGAGGGCTGATCCACGAAGCTCCCCTAGGAGAATCCATTTATCAGTGCAGCCGTCCATAGAAGGGACTGAGGACCAGGGCAGCTCCGCGTACAGGCAAGGGACTCTCAGGTCCATTCCCCACCCCCACCCTGCATCCAAAGCCCCATACCCAATTTCTGAACTCAGAACTTTTAGAGAAAATTCTCAAACTTTAAATATTGGCAACTGGAAGGGATGTTATGATTCGAGAAGCTCTGGGTAAAAAGAAGAAAGAACAAACAATAGGTTTAGAGCTGCTTCTTCTATTCTTAATGTTTTGAGAAGTAAAAGGTGACATTATTCACCATAGAATGAAAACTGAGACGCTAACCTAGCACGGAGCTGTGTGATTTGGCACGCATGTGCTTGTATGAAATGGCACAGCCCAGACGCTGCCCCAGGGGTGGCTTACTCTCCTCTGCCTCTTACTGAAAGCTTAGCTGCTTTGGACTGCTTCCTCCAAGTGTGAGCATTGTAAGGACAGCATAACCAGGCAAAAAGGAGACAGAAGACAGGAATGATCCTGTTAAGAAGGAAAACAACGCAGAAAATCAAGTTTATAAAAATAATCAGAAAATTACAAGCTGAAAGGAAAATTCAGTTAGGATACGTT
Organism: Macrotus californicus; assembly: GCA_007922815.1. Lineage (NCBI taxonomy): Eukaryota > Metazoa > Chordata > Mammalia > Chiroptera > Phyllostomidae > Macrotus > Macrotus californicus. The sequence goes on from VMDR010007696.1 coordinate 29,469, forward strand.
TTGAGATCTTGCATTAAGCCTTAGTGGGCACCTGGGATTATTCTTAGAAAGAAAATACAAGTCAGAAAAGCTAAAACAATTGTTTGTTTGTTTGTTTGTTGGTATGCTGCTTGCATACCTAAACCTTAGGCCTGGCACATCTTAGATATTCAAAGACTTTTATAGACGTTCTCACATCAGTTCCCACCACAGCCATGGGAGAAAGGCCGTCATCAGATGTGCTACTGAAATCACAAGACTGAAAACTCCCGTATCTGTGAGGATGGTGGTCGCTTATCAGATATTTTCCGTTCAGCTCATTCACTGGTTCAATACATGCTTCACTAACCTCTGAGGGTGCTGGCTCTGTGTTAAGCAATAAGGACGGTGCAAAGATGAACAAAAGAGCGGACCCTGCTCTGGAGGAGTTCACAATCTATTACAGGAGAAACATACAAATAAACGATTACTGTGTGTCAGAGGCTCTCTAGGGGAGGTGGGTCCACATTTCTGAAGTCCATGGGAGGGGAAGTTGCTGTCCAGGATGAATAGGAAAGGGGTATAAGGAAGAGGAAGGCCCTGCACAAATGCACAGGGGCGTGACAGAAATCATGTGGTGGTTTGGGAAGAGGGAGAAATGTCCGCAAAGCTGGTAGGAGGTGACAAGGGATGTAAATAGCGCTAGAAAGGGGGTTTGGGGACTTTCTTTCCTCCTCTGGGCAGAGAAGTATGGAGAGGTGAAGGGAAGTGACATGTTAAATTTGAAAGGTAATTCTGTCTAAGGGTAGATGATAGATGGATGGAGGACAGAAAAAAGCTATGATACAGAGAATGCAAAGAATCTGAGAGATATTTAAATAGAAGACAGAATTGATCGGACAGGATAGTGGCCGACTGGATGTGATGGTGACGGAGAGTTTTCCAGTGGAGATGACAAGATGCTACCACTAATCAAAGCAGAATAGGTGCCCGCTAGGGAACTGCAGTGAGGAGGGAGCAGGCTGCGGCTCCAGTTTCACATACACTCTATCAGGCAAGGCAGTTGGGAACGGAATAAGGAAGTAGTTCAACTAAAACTGGGACAAAGGACTACATGTTGTTGGGGAGACAAACACGAGGGGAAAGTTTCACTTAATTATTATACTCACATCAGGAGAGTTATACATTTTACAGACTCACTTTATTCTTAGCTTGGTGATCAGTATTATTCTTAAGGGTTATGTTTGTCATTTTCCTTTGTCGCTTTCACAACCCTCCTGAATCCACCACCAGGCTCCCTACATACACACACACACACACACACACACATACACAACCTCCGCCTGTCCTTTCTCCATCCCAACAGTGTTCCTCCTTTCTAACCCCTCTGACTTCCATTAGCCAATTTTTGCTTCTCCTCAAAAAATCAGTCATGGCTAAAGGATGCAACAGCAAACACAGACAACAAACGAATTCTACCATTTAAAGCCACATCGACATTCCTGTTAGCTATTTATACCTTTATTTTGTTTCTTCCCTTCATTTTAAAAATTAAGTCTTCTGAATAGAACACTTTGCCACTTCTGAGTTCTAACACCATTAACAAGTAGAACTGTCTACTGTGGGCACCACTGTTCCAAAGGCCTTGCAGAACAGCTACCATTTCCATGAATATTGGAGTGGGCTGTGACTCCGAGAGCTTAGGCCCAAGAGAAAATGATTCCGATTCCACATAGGCTGCCAGGGATAGAAAGAAAGGGTGACTGCATGTGTGTAAGAAAGAAGTTGGTGCTGCAACTGAATTGCCTTTCCTGAGTGCCTGCTGTATGCCAGGTGCAGTGCAGCGCTTCTCAGAAGCCACACGGGAATATAAAGGTATAAAGATGGCGCCCCCTTTACCTTTTGGTATGCCTTACATATTCCACAATATTTTTTTTAAAAAGTTCCTGTTCCGCCCCAGTTGGTGTAGCTCAGTGGATTGAGTGCGGGCCTGGGAGGCAAAGGGTCGTGGGTTCGATTCCTGGTCAGGGTACATGCCTGGGTTGCGGGCCAGGTTCCCTAGTAAGGGGCACACAAGAGGCAACCACACATTGATGTTTCTCTCTGTCTCTTTCTCCCTCCCTTCCTGTCTGTCTAAAACTAAATAAAATCTAAAAAAAAAGAAGTTCCTGTTCCTTAGAACACAAGTCTAAGAGGAGATAGCCACAAACACAAATGAAGACAGGCAATGATACCTGCTTATAATACAGGGACACAGATTAGTAAATAGATTGTAACAATTGATGAGGCTTTGTGCTTTTGGGAAAGGAGTTTGGTCATCTGTCTTTACAAGGGTAAGAGGCCAAAGGTCTGCAATTTAGAGAGAAAATGTTTTTCTTGCTGGTGCCTCTGATAAGCCTGAAATAAATATTTAACTAAAACTAAAAGACATGAAGCCTAGCCCACTGGATCACTGGCTCAAAGCCGGGCCAGGTCCTCTGTCTAAAGCTCTTGGTAATGTCTCAGAAGAGGCAGCATTGCTTGTTAGCTCTCTAGATCTCACCAATTCCAGCTCCCGCCGCCCCTCAGTCTGTCCACACACCTCAACCCCCCTCTCAGAGTCTCTCAGCTTCTCCAGTCACAGCCAACCAATGTGGTGTCCTCCTCACTACCTCCCAACACACACACACACACACTCTGCAAGGGTGACCCTACAGCTTCCAGTGAGTGATTTCACAGGACAAAAGGCTGCAGATTCCCAGGAAGGGCAGCCCTTCCAGAAGGCAGGCAGAGGCCAGGCCACCTTTCCAAGTCCCCTGGCATATGGGCAGCTCAACCCCGTCTCATCCACGCTGCCATTGACAGGCCTGGGAACAAAGCCTGACAGGAATATTAAAGAGCCTCTGGCTCCAGTCCTCTCCACAACCCTCATGTCAGGCAGAAAAGGTGTTTTGTGTCTTTTTTTGGCCATATGACTTAGATATATTATAAGAATCAGACTGATGGCTTCTTCCTCCCCAGAAAAGCAAAGCAAAGGAAAAACAGTCTTTTTAAAGCAGGCATTTCTCATGAAGCTTTAAGGAGCTAATTGTACATAATTTAAAAAAAAGATTTAAATTTTCTTCATCAAAATAAAAGTCAGTTCATAACACAACATAAATATTTGCCAGGCTAAAGTACGCTGCACACTAAAGCATTTCTATACTGCATAATAGCATCTAATAGCATTCAACACATATGACTTCAGTAATTCTGCAGTTTAATCATTTGGAAATAAGCTACCAGGAGTCAGGAGTCCCAGCTGTGTCACAAATTGGTCGTTTGGCCTTGGACAAGTCACCTAACCTCTCTGGGCCTCAATTTCCTCATCTGCAAACTGAAGGAATTGGACAAATGGTTTCTAAGGCCCTTGTTTTTTTTTAAAAAGATTTTATTTATTTATTTATTTAGAGAGAGGGGAAGGGAGGGAGAAAGAGGGAAAGAAACGTTGATATGTTTCTTTCGATGTGAGAGGCACGGCCCCAGCTGGAGACCTAAGGTCCTTTTTCGTGATTAAAAAACCATTCTGGGACTATAAGGAATCAGAACAATTAACAATAGAAGAGGATCTCCCATGACTGAAAATGCTCTCTCCAGCAGAAAGACTGTGAGACTCCTGCTGTGGTAGAGATGATTGAAACAAATACCCTCTCCTACGTAAGATTCTCTCCTTTTACAGATTAGGCTCACAGACCATAAAACGAGTAAAGAAATGAATTCAACAGTGAAAGAGGGGGAGGACCATGCATCTTCTAGATACAGCAAATGTTTGCTGTTACATCAACAGGGCAATGGCAGGTATAGCAAGCCACTGTGTGGCTGTCGGGACTGTTTGTCTTGGGCCAGGTTGCTAGGTGGTGTAAATAACTCTGCAAACACAACACCAGCAATGAAAAGGTCTAAATGCCTTTAGTCACTGCAAAGTGAACATATAGGGTTTCATCACAGAAAGCCTTCTGATTGCCGGTCAGAAAAACGAAGAGAAGGAGGGAAGAAATCACAGTCAGCTGTCATTTGTTTGGGGGCATCCAGACCCTTCCTATGCGGTATGCTCCACTGGCCTGCGTTCTTAGGGACATACAAAAAGAGTGTAAATAACAATAATCATTGTGTTATCTTTTATATACTGGGTTTCCAAAGTAATTCCATACATTTTCATCTCATTTGAGTCTCAAAATAGCCCTGTGAGGTTGGCTGAGCAGGTATTGACCCTTCTCCGAGGAAAATTCAGGTTTCACACACTTGAGTAACATTCCCTTTCCTCAACAACGGGAAACTGATTAAGTCCTTATTATACGACTTTAAACTCCCTTAAATACTTTTACCACAAGAGGTCTGACAGGATGTGTTTCTCCATTTGATGACTTCAGTATATTTACATATATTCCAGAAATGTCAGAGGGACATAATATTGTACAGACTTTCAGCAAATTCCTTTAAAAAAGGAAAACAAAAATGATCTTGAATTATAATGGTGTTTTGAAAGCTGAATTAGAAATAGATGTTGAATTAGAAATGCCTGTTGCACCTGAGAAATAATAAATGGGATCTAAAAAAACGGTAACAAACCAAACGCAATGTGAGTTGTAATTCAGCAATGTGATTCTGAAAATAGGCACTGGTAAAGCTTAGGGTACTGAGAAGAAAGAGTAAAGCCAGTATACTGGGAAGAGAGAAAAGCGAAGTACTTGAAATAGGTGATAAACATATCAAGAAATAAAGATCTTTCTACAGAAATTATATCGAAAAAGCTAAATTTAGATTGATCAAGAATTAAGCAAAAGAACTAAGTGCTAAATATAGTCATTTTCAAATAAAGGCGGATTTGGGATAAAGTGCATGTGCAAAGGCTTTAAGCCTTAGAAGAAAAAAATGCCAGTATCTGTGAAAGCATCAAGTATGCTTACATTTTTTTATATGCTTCATCTCAATTAATCTTCACACCTTCATGGAGGTCAGTATTATCATCACTTTATAGATGAGAAAGCTGAAGGTCAGAGAGGTTAAATAACTTGTCCAACTTTAGAGAGTTGGTAGATGGCTTGTCAGGTCCACCTGATTTCAAACAAGGTCCTGTTTGAAAGTTATCTCTCCTTAGAAAAAGTACGTCTAAACTTTGCAGTTATATTTAGTTACTGGAAACATGATAAATTAAAAAAATTAAAAATACTTCTTCATCTTTCCTAATAATTGCTAGGCTGAAAATTCCACAAGATGTTCTAATGTCACTCACTCATCCTAGTGACATGAGCTTTAACGTCAGAAGAACTGAGTATGAATCCTAGAATCCTTACTTAAGCAGGTACATGATCTGGGGTAAGCCTGTGAACTCTTTTAGGCCATAATCCGATATATTACTCTTTGATTATGAAATATAATTACTGGATGTTATGCTAGGTATCCAATGGATAGAGAGATACACAAGACATGGTGCTCCATCCTCAGAGTGTATTTTCTTCAAATCAATTTAGTTGTATCAAAATCACTTTCTACATTCTTAATCAGCATCATTCTTTAGGCTTTTACTCCAAGTGAGCAGGTGTTGGGGACGAGTGCACAGAGGGACACAGGATAAATGAAGAGTTCTAACACTGACCCTATAGGTCAGAGGACTACTGGGCATAATTCTTCAGACCTTGTCGTCAGCTAATCCCACCTTGCATCGCATTCTTGTCCTCCTTTGTTACTGCCCACAATATAAGCATCTCTGGTTTACAGCCTCGAGCCTGTATTTCTCTGTGCATCCCTTCCCTGGCCCCATCTCCTATTATCCCTCCCCTCCAAAACTTTCCCATTGTACCCTTCTGTTTCATCTTCAAAATCTTAGCCATCTGTTCCCCCAGTCTCCTTGAATGAATGGTCACAGTTGACTTTTCTCTCTTTTCCTCCCTGCTCACCATCACCACATCCAGCCAATCACCAAAATCCTGTGGATATTTTCTTGTCAGAGAATATTGCCAAAGACTGAAATAGGCAAAAAAGATTGCTGAGTATCCTTGCCTACCACACCCTTCCCACTGTATATGAAGCTTTCCTTGTTTTTGAGATAGTTGCAATTCTGAAAATTGTATCACACTAATAATGCAACTGATTCTTGTCCATAGAAATGCAAATGAATTGTATCTGGTGAAATGCAATTCATTATTAATGCCCTCTGGATACTGGCTGGTTTTGCATTCACTTCAGCATTCTCTGTTGCCTACTTATATGTGTGTTCTCTGGATTCTTCTAACATTTTACTGGTTCCCTCATTAATTAACAAGTTAAATAAAATCTTTGACACATAACCATTTTGTGTGTATGAATCATTATTTTACCCTTTAAAAAGTATCCTGTAGTACTCTGAGTATCTCTTTGATTTGTGCACTTCTCTCCATCACAATAACCCTTTCTAGCACAGTTCATCACCTCCGTCTCCATTATTTTAACAACCCCCTGCCACTAGTCCCTCCATCCTGTTACATTCTCTCCATAGCCAGAGGGCTTTTCCTAGCATGAAATTCTGAACACACTGCTCAACTTTATAAAATCTGCTCCTAGAACAAAGTCCAACTCTCTTGGCATGCTTTGCTTCTCTGGTCTCATGTGTGGTACTGCCCTGCCGTTCAGCAATGAGAATCTTTTCACTTCTCCGAATTCACTGCCGCTCCCTCACCTCTGGAATTGAGCGCGTGCAGTGCTCTTTGTGTGCAACACACTCTGTACAGCTCTTGGGATCCAACTCTTGCTTGTTTGTTAGGGTTCCTGTCTGTTATCACTTCCTGTGGGCAGCCTTCCTGGATCCCTCAAGGCTGCATTCGATGCTCTGTTTATGTCCCTATGTCCCCCGCTAGCTGCCTGTGTTCCTTCACCCTCCCTAACCGGCCCTCTCCTAAGAACACATATCACCATGTTACAACTGCCTTTAGCTGTCTCCTCTGCTAGTCTGTAAATTCTGGGAGGGCAGCGCCATGACTGGTTGTTCACCACTACACCCCATGCTCACTCCAGCACATGCTAATCATTCCAGAACATTCTGAAAGCTGAGTTCTCTGCATGGTCCCAGGATAACAATAAAAACTTTCCTTTACAAACCCTTCTCAAGGACCATGACCCACAGCAGCTCCCCACCTCTTCCCTCATGAAAGAAGCACCAGTTATGCTCAAACAGAATGTACTTCAGTTTCTTTGGGCTTTTTATGTTACAGAGTTAGAGTAAAATATTCAACTCATGTGCTCTTGAAATTGTGAACAGTTCCATAAAATAGCCATTCCCAGAAAGAGCATTTTATTTCACTGTCTCTGGGATGGGGCAAAAGAAATGGGAGCAGGAAAAGCAGGAGAGAGGGAAAGAAGGCCAGAATCATGAGACCTGGCTACAGTGTACACAGCGGGTTCTAGCTCCTGCCCAGAGCCGTTCTTTTTCTTTCTTATCTCCTGCTGAATTCTTCCTGCCCAAAGAAGAGGATGACTTTTAGGATAATTGTTGAAAATAGCTTTGCAATAATGCATAAAAGCAGTACATTATATGTTTATGTTACTTTCTTTAAATTCTATAGGATTTTACATTCTTTTTCTCTTTTAATTAACTATTTCTTTAGGCCATGTGTTTATGATTTTTTCTTAACAAACAAAACCTGGACTCCATTACTCAGCCTTAAAAAGAAAGGAGATTCTGACACGCAGCACAGATGAACTTCGAAGACACTATGCTAAATCAAGTACGCCAGTCACAAAAGGACAGATGTTGAATGATTACACTAATATGAGGCACCTGGAGTCAAAGTCACAGAGAGAGAAAGTAGAACGTTAATTGACGGCGACCGCGGGAGGGGACGGGGAGTGGGGATATGTTTCTCAGTGGGCACCGCAGTGCAGTTTGGGAAAATGTCCAAGTTCTGGAGGTGGATGACGGTGGTGGTGGGACAGCACAAGTGGACACAGTGCCACTGAAGTATGCACTTCAAGATGGTTAAAATTTAAATTTTATGTTATTTATGTTCTATCACCATGAAAATGGGGGAAAATCCTGTTTGTTAGCCTTGAAGCTGCATTAACTGGCAGCTACTGTTGGAACTCTGGGCAGATTGGGGTGCATAGGATGGTGTTGGTGAGGCAGCAGGGAGAAAGGAAAACAGATCTGAATGTCAAGTGATTTAGAAGAAATTAGTTAGTTAAAGCTGAAGGCTGTAAACTTTCCCAAGAATAAAATCCTGCTCTATGTTTATCAACAGGAAGTGTTCTCCTGAGATTTTCTAAAAGAACCCCTATTGCCCATCCCTTAGGAAAAACGTTGTTTTCTCCACGAAATCTAACTCAGTTCCCAAGCAGGGAAGCAGCACAGCTGCACAGGAGAGAGTTTGGACCCCGCAGCCCAGACTATCTGAGACTCCGTGCTGCTCCACTTTGGGGAACTCACCCGCTTTGTGGTTTGGTGTCATCTGCGAATTAGGGAAAATAATAGCGCCTTGCTCACAGAGTTGTGAGGTCCGTGTACATAAATCACTACGAACTGTGCCTGGCACAACAACAGACGTCATCTGTAAGCACCATCAGAGGTGAGCTATTCTTCTTGCTGCTTCTTCACATTCACATCCAATGCAGGTGCTCAGTGTGTGCTCTGGGCACTGCTGGGGGTCCCTGGGACCTTTGAGGGGGTCTGTGAGGTCAGAGCTATTTTTGTAATAAGATGTGGTGGAGAAAAAGGGACCCTCATTCACCCCTGGTGGGAATGTAAATTGGTACAGCCACTACGGAAACCAGTATGGAGGCTCCTCAAAAGACTAAGATGAGAGTTACCACACGACTCAGCAACCCCAGAGGAGAGAACAGCGTGGCGGTTAGCAGAGGAAAGGGGGTTGAGGGGTAGGAGAGGGAAAAGGTGGCCAAATACACGGTGACAGAGGATGATTTGACTTTGGGCAGTGAGCACACAATGCCATGCACTGACCATGTGCCATAGAAATGTGCACTTAAAACCGATATGACCTTATTAACCAGTGTCACCCCGATACATTTAATTAAAAATACCTCTTAAAAAAATATAGAGGTGCCATGTCTGGCCACAAAGGTGCCAAGGAGAAGTCCCTAGGGCAGTCCAAGGAGATGGACAAGGAAGATGAGGCATTCAAGCAGAAGCAAAAAGAGGAGCAGAAGAAATTGGAGGCGTTAAAAGCAAAGGCCACAGGGAAGGACCCCCTGGCCATGGTGGAATTAAGAAATCTGGCAAAAAGTGAGCTGTTCCTTGGGCCTGGGGCAGTGGCGATCCTTCATTCCATTCCCGTTTTAACATCTGGATTCCCTGTCATAGCATCTCTTGCCCCTACCTCTAGAACGAAGCCTACTGTACATTTAAGAGTCACTTTTGTAAAAATATTAATAACAATCACGCCGCGGCTCGCCTCTTCAGTTCTTCTCACTCTGCTGTTTCAACCTTAGCTGTGCGTCCTTTCCAGCCCAGAACCCTACCTTTGTTCTATCCTGAATTCTGTATCGTCTGGAATTAAACCAAATCATGTGGGAAAAAAAAAAAGACAAAGAAATGTTTTAAATAAAAAGACATTAATTTTTTATTCACACCCTCTCACAAGCACACAGTGAAATTTCCCAGCGGTTACCACAGGCCACTGGACCACAATGGACTGAAAGCAGAACCAGAGAGGAGAATCTGGCTGTCATCTAATTTCTTATGTCAGACTTTGAAGAAACCTGCAGAGATCTTTTTTCCTAATGCTTGTTTCCTCATAAAAAGTTTGAGGTTTGGGAACTACAGTTCTTTTTCATTAAATAGTTCTTTAGGTTAGATTTTATTCAAAAACAAATCATATTTAATTTTTCCCTCAGTTTTAATTTTGACTATGGTAAATATAGAAGATACAACTCATATAAACAAGAGCCCTTGGGTGAGCCTTCAGTAACTTTTTTGGTCCTAAGACCGAAACGTTTGAGAACCACAGCTCTGATGCAATATTGAGTGTGTGTGCACTGGTCTCTCCAAGTTGAC
>VMDR010007697.1:0-39413 GCA_007922815.1 Macrotus californicus
AGCCACAAAGAGATGACTTGAAATCTTCAACAGATCTTAACACCCCTTACGTAGCAAAAACAAGAATTGGGGCAAAGCTGCAGGACAAAAGACCAACTATTCTCATTCAGTTTGCAAAAAACACAGTCTGGATTCAAGATTACTAAAGAAATAGTCAAAGAAGATGTAGAAAAATTAGGATCAACAGTACAAAAATTCTACCTGGTAAAGACAGTTCATCAATTACTCTAAGACATTCTACAGCAAACTCCCCACACCGTAAAATTCAACGTGTAAATGTAAAGGGTCTCAGTATAAGTGATATCCTACAATGGAAAGGAACAAAAACCTTGTAATTTTCGCATTGAGAAATAAATCTGTAGAGGTGTTAGCCCTCACTCTCAAGGTATAAAGCTGCAGATCACATTTCTTGTTTGCAGTCATAGCAACTCAGGATTTTTGCAAATGGTCTCTTTAACTTAACATTTGCAGGAATCTTAGGAAGAGGAAAAAGGAAAGTATGCTCCATTCTTCAATGCAGAATGCAAATATTTTTTTCCCAGAAGAGAGATGTGTTCCTAACTTTGTCTTCTCACCTCAGATGCTAAGATAATGTGGCTCAGAAAAAAAAAAAGTGTGTAAATTGCATTCCCTTGAGCACTGAATTACAACAGCCTAAATGTGGTTAAATATAGAGTACTTTTCTACAGACTAGCATCTATTAGAATAAATACAAAAATCAAAGCAGAAATTATCAGCTCTGAGCTTTATTCATACACTGAATTACTTATTTGTGGTGGTGAAGGTGCGTGTTTTTGCAATCTGTCTCTTAAATAAAATGTTCAGGTGGAAAAGACTTTGTTTTGACATCAATTCTGAAGTCAAATTTAAATGTCATTCCTCTAAGAACAAAAACTCTGGAATCCCAAGTTCTGGTTCTGGTTTTACGATTAACAGTGAGACTTGAGGTAAGTCACCTAATAACTGTATGCCTCGTTTTCCTTATTGTGAAAATGAGGAAACACAAATAGACCATTAAAATTAACTCAGTCTTTTAAATCGGAGTGTGGGTGCCTGTAGCGTGTATCCCTACTGGGCTTACTTTAGGTTGTGTAGATGTTTGTTTATATAATAGCACTTTATTTTCTGTTGAAAGAAACCTCCAGCTCCATCATCCCACACACAAAGTACTTCCGTTTTTACTTGAAAGAAATTCCTTTTCATGGTTCACAGTACATTAGAGACAGCTGCATGGCTGAGCTTCCTCCAGAAACTTAAAAAAGCTGCGGATGTAGCCCATGTATGACACGGATCACGGAACAAGACAATTCCAAGCGTTTATATTGCCGCTTCTCTGGCCCTCTTTTAATGTTATATTTTCTGGGGTGTTGCCTGCCTACATTAAGAGTGTGTGTGTGTGTGTGTGTCTGTGTGTGTGTGTGTGTGTGTGTGTGTGTGTGTGTGTGTGTGTTTATTTTAAATCAAGCCCCCTAGGGAATGCAGAAGTTTTCTAAACTCACTATCTTGAGTGCTAATTTCCAAAGCAAGATAAGGTAAAAAGTACATTTCCAGTTAATGACATTTTAATCACAGATGGTCACTACCTATTAACTTCCAAACAGGTGATCCTCACAGAAACCACACATTCTCTGCATGTGTTTCCATATTGCCCTGGAACACACACTGTTTACCTGGAAAACTCAATTCTGGACTCTGAACCAGCAAAACCAGAAATACTAATCTAGGATACCAAGAATTCTAGCATGGGACATTTCCAGCAGAACCAAAGAGTTATAACTTGGTTTACTTCCAGAAGTCCCTAAAATGGCATATACAGCCACAAAGACAAACTACTCATTGAGAATAACATGCTGAATGGATCTGGGGGGCAGGGTGGATAAAGCTGAGGAGCATCTAAACAACAATATGGTGCTTTCTGAGGGTATCACAGAGCCAAACTCTCAAAAATTTTCCAGGAGCCTATCAGGTGTCCAACGACTATTCAGAGACAGAGATTATTTAATTAATATGTTTTAGGAAGAGAGGAAATTTGGGATTCTCATTTCTAGTTCACTCTCCCAGAAATCCTTTAGTTCATACTTGGATTTCTCCAAGTCAATGAAGAATTACTATCCTTTCTTCATCAATTGGGGCATATCTTAATGGTCCCAGCACAACTGTTTTATTAAACAACAGGCCATACTAATGTAATATTTTATGAAAGAACATCTAAATTGGATATATGGGTGACTTACTCTTGAAACCAATTCCTCATAGTTTCTTTTAAATACATGAGAATGAAATAGGTTTTTATCTTGGTCAGCGAAGCAGAGGGCAAGAGGGAAGGGTAGAGGTTCTCTCTGTAGGTCAAGAATGAGGCTCTCTCTGTAGGTAAAGAAGGAACTGGAATGTATTCACTCTAATCTAGGGTGAACCAAATCCCTCGAGGAGGGTATCTTAATCAATTGCACCCTCCTGGGCTTAGCTCCCAAATACCTGGTTTAGTGGATGGAGTGGGGTGAAGAGAAATGCATCTTTAAAATGACCTACGGTGATTCTGATGTAGGAAATGCATTGAACCGTGAGGCGAGGGAAACTGCGGACTCCTGGAGCCTCACGTGGGCGAGCACTGATAGCGCTCTCACAGGTTGCTTCCTTTCCCACAGCCAGTGTGGCCGGCCAGCAGTCAGTGCTCACTGCAACATCTGCAGGAGCCCTCGTGTCACCTGACCCTGAATCCAGGTCTCCTCTGCCACACGGCAACAAGCTGCCACAAAGAAAACACATTGGCCAACTGGTCTATTACTGCTGGCAAGTACCAAAATTTGCTCAAAACCTCTACAAATGAAACCCAGCTGCTTAAGCTCAATACCAGATGTCTTCGACAATGTGTGGCTTTGATAGATTAAATTGAGCATAAGAAAGAGATGAAATATATAAAAATCAAATTTGCAAGATGTTTGCCATTAAGTCTGTTTAACAAAAAAAACCAGAAAATTATATTTTTCACTGTAAGAGGTTAAGTAGGGTAGATTAATAATATTCATAGCAGCTACTAGAATGCCTGTCGCGAATAAAAGGTTTGGTGTACATTCAGAACATCCAGGCCAAAAACAAATCTCCAGAAATTTCCATTGAAAAAAAAAATGCCACATGTCTGTGAAATCACATGATTTAGCACCAGGGTGCTTTTCCTTTAGACCCATCCCCCAATTTGAGCAAGTTTTCAATCGGGGCATAGGAAATTAAGTAGGAAATATTTAGTGATATTCCCTGATTTCAATAAGCTGTAATAATCCTGTGGAAACATACATATAAGAAACATATGTGTGTGGCTATGTATAACATGTATAGGAAAGTGTGGAAGGAAAAAGGCAATTTGTTTAGCGACCTCAATTAAGCGGCATCTACCCCTCTGTGACTGTGTCTGGATGAAACTCCCCCCGGGTGTTGTTTTCAGGTCACTGCACAGTCCTCAATCACTCAGCTGGTCCCAGAGCCAAAGGTGAGCCCGAGACCACTCAAACACCCCTCTGAACAGCCACTGCACATTCCCTCATTCAAGTAGCTGAGGGTTCTTGCGGAAATATAACATATCTTTCCTACAACACCAACGTTTCAAAAAGAAAAAAGGAACGAAAAAAGACTTTGTAATGCAACTTGAAAAATTACTCAATTAAAGTATATTAACTTTAACCGATTCAAATATTCAGTTGAGATTTAGCCCTTGAAAAAGTGCATAATCATTAAAATTACATACCATTATAATTGGCAGATTACTTTTCTCAGATTTTAAAAGAATTGTCTTAGTTTTCCCTTTTAAAGAGAAACCAAAAGAAAGCGAACTACTTTTAGCAAGGGCATAGTTTGAACATAGATATTCCTATAAACATAGTAACAGAAAGACAATTTCACGCAGAGATAATTTTCTGAAGCTTATGCTATTGGTGTTGGCATAGCTCACATCTGAAAGAAAAGAAATGGCCAGAGAAATTTTAAGATGCCTTGCTACATTAAATTGTCTCACAGTTGGCTGCTACCACATCAGTGCCGATACCACATCAGTGCCGTTCCCACACCACAGAAGTTCCACAACTGAGGCAAAAGTGACATTAAGTCACTACTTCTTCACATGTAAAATTCCCATAAAATTGTGAAGATACCAAGATGAAGTTGGGAACACGATGTACCACAGGACACTGTCAAGCAGTAAAAACCGATGAACTTCAAAGCCAGTTTTTTGCACATATTCATGAGGTGTTTTAAAACCTTAGACATGTACATTAATTTCACTCTGGACTCCAGGAGAGGTCAAAAGCATAGTTTCAGATATTAACTTCCCAGTTTCTGATGAAATGGAAGGTGTGTACAGCTCGTCTCAAACCTGTGGCCTGCTAAGTTTGCTAATGCAAATTTATGAGTTGTTCTTTGTGAGACAGAAGGTTTGCAACTACTGGTTTATTCAAGGAGTAAAAATTGTATGTAATAATCTGACAGAACCAAAGTCTGCCAAGGAACTGGACACCTTGTTTCATATATTATTTTTGACACCACCTTAGTCTCTTGAATTTCTATAATTTCATACTCCTTCATTTACTGTTAAAATAATTATGTAAAAACTACAGAAATATATTACTATTGTTTTTCTAACATTTCCTGGATAGCAAAGGATATGTAAAAATAGTAAAGTGTTTTTTTAGAATTTTTGAAGCATATAGCTAATAAGTCACTTAGCAGCCAACAGGAATTCATCGTAAACAAAGGAGTGCTGGAATTCTTCACACCCCCATGATAAATGGCAGCAGCAGCTGTTTCAGAAGTTTTGGATGGTCAGCCTAATCCAGAACCTCTTCCAGAAAAACGTCCCTTGACCACCATGTCTATTCTTTCCATCCCAGCTGGGTTACATCGGATTACCATAAGGGTTAGGCAGCGAACCAACTTCTATCTCCAAAAAAGTCAAAATAAGAGACAATGAAACATTGATCAGTTACCTGTAGAAAGTCAAGCTGAAAAATGTCTTGGGGAATCAGCGAATGCAGACACTGTTTTGGGTCATGTCCAGGGAGCCAGACCCCTCTATGCAGCACGTGCTGGGTGCACTAGGGGTGCAGCAGCACGTGAAACGGACAGTGTTCTCCTCCTGCTTCCAGGAGGAGAACGGCATGTGCAATGACAAGCCATGATATGCTCTATAGAGGAAAAATACGGGTAACAGTGAGGATAGTGTAAGGGATCTCATTTAATTTAAGTTGGTCGGAAAAACTTTGACCTGACATTTAAGTGGATAGGCAGCGTGGACAGGGAAAGAACTTTGATGCTGTGGAGGCGGCGCACGTGAAACACCTGCGGGGTAAAAGGTTTGGGTCATTCCGGACAGGGAAAGGCCCATGTGGCTGGTGATCAATGAGTAGAGAGATGACCTGCAAAGGGAGTCGGGGACCATAGAAAGAGCTGGGTTTTATCCTCAATGCAAACAGCATCCATTAAAGAATTTTAAACAGAAATGAGGGAAGAGACACACACAGTAAAGAAGATGGGAATGTCCTGAGGCCCCTCAGAGACACAGATACAGGGAAGCTCCAGTCCTCAGGGCCTCTAGGTCCCACGGGACCTGTGTTTCCTTGGGCTTGTCTTCATACCCCCATGAGACTTCCTTCTCTCCTTACATTCTGTCCTTTATGACAAAAATATTAATGCTAATAATGTAATTTTACATGAAAAGCTAACTATCGAAGGACTGTGAAAAGAGATGATATCCAAGCAGAAAAATCAGTTAACCCAAAAGCCACAGTGTCTCCAGTGTTGGAAGAAAAATGCTAGGGCCTGAAAGTAAGAACTAGGTTATTCCGAGCACAGAGTCACACAATCGCCCTCAGATATTTTAACATTAAAATGTCACAAAAAAATATATTAAGACGGCCAATGTAACTGTTTTACAGACTTTAAAAAAGCATAATAATCAAGACCAACAGGAGAGCAGGCTGACAGCTGGGGGTGGGGAAGGCTGGAGGGGGGTGGGGTTGGTTTGACCAAAAAAGAGAAAAAAAAACAGAAAAAGAACTTGTGGACACTGACTCCAGTGTGCTGATTGCTGCGTGGCAGGGGTGGGTGGAGGAGGGTAGGGGAGATAAATGGTGATGGAGAGACATTGACTTGGACTGGTGAGCTACAATAGAGTGTACAGATGATGTGTTATAAAATTGTGCCCCTGAAACCGGAATAATTTTGTTACCCAGCGTCGCCCCCCATTAAACTTAATAAAAAAAGGTGGGGAAAGATCACAGAGTCCCTATGGACCTGAAATGTAGCATAGGGAAAGCCTAATAGAAAATTTAGTTGATTATTGTATTTTCCTAAAATTACTTGTCAATACTTTGTCTTATTTAAAGATTTGATCAAGACCTGTGTGAATTCTAAAAATAAATCTGCATTTGAATACTGAGGGAAAAACATATTCATACATTTCTCCCTGGCAGTTCTAAGTCAATAAAAGATTTATAAAATGTTATTTTAGATTCAAGTGACTTACACATTTAAAAAAAAAAATTTGAATGCCTCTGATCTTTCTAAGACTATTATTCACCCAGAAGCCTCCACGTACTTGCAAGTCAAAAATAAAAATTATCTAGCACACATATTTATATAATACATACATATATATGACTTACATGTATGGTTTCCACTACTGTTAAAAACATAACTAACTGCTCAGAAAAGGTACAACCAAATCATCTGAGTGGGCATGTGAATGTCTACTACCGAATCCACACAGCAGAATTTGAGAACTATACTGTAGCCACTTTACTCCCAGGTAAACTGTCACAGAGATCCTGTTTCCTACGTCTGTAATGCTCCCCACCACTTGCAGTTATTGCCAATGAAGAGGCCGAGATTAATTGTTGAAAGTGCCACATAATAGCTGTGGTAGAAAATATTCTAAACACAGAACCTCACTCATGCATTTCACAGCTGTGTTAGTCCAACAGTTCAGATTTTCGCTCTATTTTGCCATATGGTAAGACGGATCACTTTGCACTTAAAATATCACCCAAACCGGATGCCCTACAGCAATATCGCCATTCTTATTTTGAAACTACAGTCACAGCCATGTTTGCTATCCATCTGTTACGGTGTTCCTTGTTTGCCCTAATTCTACTTACAATATTTAATAACGATGATTTTTCTGAATTTTAATTTAGTATCAACCAAGTCAAACACAAATATTACAGTAGGAAACCTATGGGATATGAGCTGGCAGGGAAGAGGCAGATGTAAAATCTGGGTTATAGAAAACTCTAAGGACCCCAGAGATTGGGACCTATTTTTTTTTTCCCATTGGATTTGAGGATTTTCCTGTATTTAAAAAGATCTGATTCCTAATAAATTCCATATTCTCTTGAAAACATTTGGTTCCTCCTTCCTATCTCACCCTTATCCCTGTAACTCTTTATTGATGTAGAATTCGTTCTAAACTGAAGACAAAGACCTGGTTGCCAATTTTGATCTTAATCTGATTGCTATAGTAATTTATCACCATGATTTTAAGGGGGAAAAACACTGCAGACATTTTCACATACACATTTAACAGGAAGCTCCATAAAACATTCCCCTTTTTAAAATGCCAGAGCACGAGGTCCATCCCCGCCAGGAAGGGCGCACCGCTGCTACCAGCGTGAGAGGAAAACAAACAGTGGGCGTCCATTACTTTGGGCTCTCTCCACCTATCACGTTTATATCCTCACTAAATTCCTTTAGGAGAACTGAAGACTGGTAGTGGCCAAAATGATACTTTAATACTCTTTGCACATTGCACTACATTCATCAGAAGTGTCTCTGATTCAGCACTGTGTTTTGAAAAATGACAAGCAGGGTGGTATAAATATCTCAATCCTTAAAATAATACATTTGAAGTAGAAACAAATACGGCAGATTTTCACCATTACAGCTCACACTTGCACATTTACAAGAAGGCAATTCTCCGTTTCGCAATCCCTAGCTTTAAACAACGCATTTCTGAAGCAATCACAATGTGCCAATGTAAAAAACACAAAGTTCAAAATGTCTACCAAGATGTACCCTGGCTTCCTTTCTTCCAAGCCTGTGCCTCCTCAACTAAAACATTCAAGATAAGATTTACACAGCGATAAGAGTTAGGCTGACGAATCGCCCTGCGCACAAGCCAGCCGACCTACGGTGCTCTGAGTACAAGGAGTTATTCCCCTCCCGGAGACCTCGCAGAGCTTTGTACCATCGAAGGCTCGAGTGCTAGGGCGTGCACATTCCTTCACACAGAGCTTTCAGGTTTCCATCCAGTTAACCTAGAAATTCTTTCATTAGCCTGAACCGCATACTCTCCAAATGTCCCCCATGATCATTTTGACACATACTTACTTTAAATAAGGATTTAAGGTCTTATCAGTGCATAAAGTAATATTATTCATAATGATACTAGTCATAACACACCTGCAGATAATACTACGCATCAGACACTATTCTAAGTGCTGTATGTGTATTTACTCATTTTGTAATCAAATGAACTCTAAGGTCAGTATTATTATTATCCTCATTTTATGGGTGAAAAAATGGAGGAATAAGATACCTCATTTGAGTTTATACACCTAATAAGGGGCAGAGTTAAGATTCAAATCCAGTCATTCTGGGTCCAGAGTTCATATTCCTAACTGCTATGCTACAGAATAAGTTAGAAACACACACACACACACACACACACACAAGTGCCCTGGACAGGGAGTTAAAAGCTATATTACCTAGAGAGAAGCAAGGAATGTCTCTGAGTTTCAACTTCTTCATCAGAAAAGTAAGGCAGCTGTACATTATTTTCACATATATTCTAAGCCTAACATTTAGGACTCAAAGACGTGCTCTTCAGCATGTGGCCTCTTTGCTTTTTATTGATCTCCATCAACAATGAATTTAGGTATTCATATATTTCGCGGAAAATGCTGAAAGAAAATGAAAGTCACCCTCAGGCAATCAAGGAATACTATAGCATGAACACAGGAACAGGAATTGCACATCACATGTACCATGCTTTGAGCTTCCTGAAACAGCCTTAGGAAACAGTGACCCTGATGCCTTTTCAATCTCTTCCACAAAGCACAAGATTATAACAATTTTTGGGAAAATAAACTAGCAAATCAGGTAAATTACCTATTGTTCCTTCATATCAATACACAACTCTACCTATTGTTCTTTCATATCAATACACAAAACTCCTTTGAGTTTCACTTATCTAGACCCCAAATTAAAAAGCATTTTCATGTAACTAAGCCATAAAATACAATCTCTGAATAGTATAATGGAGTACGCTGAGATTATGAAAACATTCACCTTATGAGTGCCAATCAAAAGTACATGCCAACTGATCATGCATACATCTCAAATAAGTACTGTCAGATTCTGGTACCGTCTGGTTCTATAAAATGCATTCACAAGTACATGAGGCTGAACTCCAAAAGCACTCTGATCTCATACAGATTCCCTTTGTCCCCTGGCTTAATTTTATAAAACCTTTTTCTCTTTAGTTCCAACTTCAGGACTCCCTCATTGCAAGCCACCATCACAGACAGTGTTTCATATTCATTATGTTTCCTACTCATTAAGTTATTTCATATTCATTATCTTTCTTCTAACTTGAAAATATTTCACCTACTCTTATAAGTACTCTTTTATTTCTTAAAAAAATTTTGTTACCCTTTCGTCCACTTTATACAAGAATAATTCTTCTGGACAAAATGATCGCTAAGTAAGCCCTGTTCCTAAGTGTGGATAAATTTCTGACATAGTCACAAATTATAATTATTGCCATTATAAAACTAGAGATTTACTCCATGCATCCATATAAAAATTCAAACAAACTTCAAAGTTAATTAGTTAATCTATAAAAATCTAACAATATCCAACTCAAAATGATCAAAACAAAGTTTATTAGAATTGTTATTTTCTTAAGTTCTTCACATACAAACTGTCACAGTATGCTGAGAGTCCACTTTATTAAACTCCAAGTTCCAAACTGGACTGCACTTAATTCTTAATTGCTAGAGAAAACAGAAACTTTGAATCCCTTGAAAGTCATTCTAATACATGATGTAGAAAGCTTTGCCCTAATAGAGAAAATAGCAAAATTACAAAGCAGTTGGAGGATGGGGTTTGAAAATGTTGAGCCATTCAACTTCTGCCCTGAACTTTCCATTCTGTGATAAAAGCCACACCAGACACTAATGGAGCCCCCGTGAGCACTGTCCGGTGGGACACTGATCTTCTTACCCTGCGTGTGCACAGACAGGAGAACGAGCAAGGAAATGTGAAGCTGCCAGCTTAGTTCTTCCAGCCAAGTCATTACAGCGGGACAGCAGTGAGTGTGACCTTCCAGCTGAAGCCTCCTGTTTCTTGCCTCTCCTTCTTTCACTGAGACGCCTCTGCTGCCACTCTTGTCAGAGCTTCAGGCAAGCCTGCCAGCAAGCCTGAGACAGGACCGTGGCAGACAAGCCTGTTACAAACTGGTGCTGTCACCACAGAGGCTCCAACTGATCACCTCGTGGGGAGGACAACAAAGGGCGGTGGGGACCCGGAGCAGGACTGTGTTCTTAAGAAGAGAGCGTGACCCAGCTGCCCACACAGGGGCCGCACAGCACACGCAGGTGCCTCCCTGAGCACGGCCAAGCCCACATCCCCAGAGCTCCCGGCAGCTCTGCTGGGATTCCAAAACAACACACCCCTAGACCACACTGTCCCCAAACAGGCTATCTCTCTTTCTGTGCTCAAGGTTTTCTCTGGGCTGAGACTGCTCACTGTTCGGGAGTCGTGGTGAGACAAGGAGAAATACGATGTTATCTTTGATGAAGTGATAGAAATACTGCTACGCATGAAGTGTCTGTCATGTTATGGTAGCTTTCTCACACCATATCCACATTTAAATAATAAAGCAAATGCCTTTGAATCAAGTGCTCAGATATGAAAGAGGATGTAAAAGGCATTCCTTCAAGAATATTTCCAGTTAAGCCACTCATTAATCAGTTCATTTTAAAGGACTATAGTTTGAAGTTTCCTATATAAAAAACAAGAACTACGGTGAACCTAACCACTTAACTATGTAAATAAAACCACTGGAAGTTATTCAGTGTTTTAATAGTTTAAATGGAATCATGCCTCAATGTAAACAATGCACATTTTCTAAAATGTGAATTCCCATGATATCCTAGTAATCTTTTTCGACACTAAAAGACTTTTAAAAGGCTATTTGATTTCTTTCACTCTGAGAATTGACTATAATAAAGGAATACCGAGAAATATAAATGAAGCGTCAGTGTGTGCAGACACAGTGCTGTGCCACAGACGGACACAGAGAGGAGCCGTTATTAGGGGTTCGTGGGTGTGAGAGCAGAGGCAACCACAATGGCAGTATCTAAGACATCATCAGATGTGTCTGCTTGATAATGTAAGATTTATTATCTTGGGAAAAAATCTCTGCCATCTTCATTTTTAAGGGACACCCCACCCCTACACACACAGGCACCAGCAGCACCCCTCAACATGACCCTCTGACATGTGGTTCCAATCTGTTCTCTGGCTTAAGGCAACCCAGCAATTGCTTTCTGTGGCTTTCCAAACACCTACGACTCCCACTTTCATGAGATGAAATTCAACAGAAATATACTGGAATATACTAAGCTTAAGAAACTGCACACTTTGTATTTCACAGAAGCCACGCAACCAACTTGTCAGGAAAGTGGAAGCTGGGCATGATGCATGAGGCCGTCTTTCAGTATCATTGATCTGCATCCCTGGAAACTAAGAAGGGAGATTGAGGCATACCTAATGTGAGTAAGAGCGATGAGCAGCAGATAGGTTACACATGGGAAAAGCAGTCAAAAATCAAGCAATAGAATCTCTTGTTGAAGCCTTCGACATTGGGCTCAGAGCCACATCTCAACATGGTTCCGCTGCCAGTTTGGAACCCAGCCCTGTGCTGCGGGATGAGGAGCACACGGCTGAAATGTGGGACAGCTCCCACTGCTCGCACTTCCCCAACATGGGCGTCCACAAACGGTTCAGAGAATAGTGGCTCTCTCCCTAGAATCCTAATTCAGTTCAAAACAGTTCATATCAGCAATCATTTCTGACTCTGTACTTCTGCTCTAGCTGCAGCACATGCACTCGAGAGTTTATAATACCACAGAAAAAGCAATTTATATTATATATAATATATATGAGAGAACTAAGTTAAAAAAGTAAGATATTTTAAGACGAAGTGTCCTCAAGTGAAATAAAGACAGAAAATCAGAGTAAGAGATGGATTATACTACTTTGAAGGGACAGCTGGATGCTGAAATATTAATTGAATTTATTTAGACAGCAATAGAGGAGAAAGAAAGGGAAGAACAAGAATTAGAAGTAAGATTAAATATTTCCCTTGGGCAATAGCCTGAAAAGAAAACATCTTCCTGGAGCAGAGTGCTCCCTTTAGTAAAGAGTTAGAAAGAGAGAGCAGAACCAGAATGTGCAGGTCTCTGAATACAGGTTACAAAGCTTAGACTACGTATTATGTAATAACTAAAGGCTTTTGAGCAACTGAATTGATACATTTAAAAAAAGGTTTGGGATTCCAGCATAGAGGATGAGTCTCTGAATCTAAACTTCCAACTATGTGAGGCGACGTGAAAATCAGAAGCATGGGGAGAGGGTTCCCCTTGGTCAAATGTTTTGTTAATACAGAATTCTTTCTTTCATCTGTGACACTGAGAAATTCAAGATGTATCCTTATTGGTTCCTTCCATTTTTCTCTGTATGGTCTAACATGCGCTGGGTGCCAACACAGAAGGAGATGTTCTATAAAATGCATAATTAGGTTCCAGACAACGAGGCTCAAATGATCTAATAAAACTCTTACAAGGTAGGTGAGGAATCTGGCTTCGCAAACAACCTTAATTTGCCTATGATTCAGCACACTCATCTTAAAGTACACATCAAGTGAGGCTTCAAAGAAAGCTCTGAATTTGAAAGTCTCAATTTGAAAATGCACATGAGAGAACAAGGAAATAGAAGACAAGGACTACAGACTGTGCTGCCACTGTCACTGCAGAATCCCTGCACAGACCCACTCACTCTAGGTTTATGGGGTCTGTGCCATGGCGCGAGAGAGCCTGTCTGTGCTATGTGTACGACCTTGGGCGAATT
The DNA here is from genome assembly GCA_007922815.1 of Macrotus californicus. Taxonomy (NCBI): domain Eukaryota; kingdom Metazoa; phylum Chordata; class Mammalia; order Chiroptera; family Phyllostomidae; genus Macrotus; species Macrotus californicus. Next base: position 13,180 of record VMDR010007697.1, read on the forward strand.
ACTGGGACTCTGTTCTATGGTTTATTCATTGCCCAACTGCTCTGATTTTATATAGATTGGGCAAGAAGATAAATATAAACAACTGATTACAGGACCCAGAAAAGAGGACGTCAGAAAGTGGTCAGAATTGTCTGACAATTCTCACGACTCTCCTGCCTTCTCACACACACGCACAAAAAAGGCACTCCCCCCTTGTTGACAATAATGTTCTTTAATGTAACATTTACCCAGTTGTTCCTGCCACAAACAACATGAATGCTAAAACAAGGACACAAAGTGCAAGGTACCATATTTTGCCATGTATAATGCACTCCCATGTATAATATGCACCCATGTTTTATGTGCATTATACATGGGATTACCATACCCAGTACTATACCCATGGTCTGTAATCACCATACCCATGTATAATATGCATCCTTATTTTCCCCTCAAAAATTTGGGCAAAATGGTGAGCATTACACAGCAAAATATGGCATGTCTGATGTTAAATCAAGGTTTTCAATTTTTCCATTACACCTGCAGCGGCAAATATTTCTTTATTCCAGTTATTTTCACTTACTTCATTAAAGGTTCATGTCATTGAAACAGAACTACATGAAGGTTTTAAATTATGATATTGCCTTTTTAACAACTTGATTTGTGACTTGTTCTCACACAAAAAATAAAACAGATCCCCTGACTTCACGTATTTACAGTTCCAACCTGCATTTAGGGGCTGTCTCGTGAATGGAACGTGAGAACATTACAAAGAATGATGTGTATGGAGTGTGCGTGTGTGCTCAGGCAATTGTTGTGCTAAGTGTGTGCATGCAAGAGCAGCTCAACCGTAGCTTCAGGATAAAAATCCTGCAGACTTCTGTATGGCTGATAAGATTCTTTGCAGAGAAAATACTTCTTTAAAAATGGAGGTTGTAGCTTTTCAATGGGCTACTACATGCATTTAGATTTTAAGGCTTTGATGTTAAATGTTCCCAACTATTTAACGGTTTCTTTCATTTCTTGACGTGTGCATGGTAGCACAGCAAACTCATAGGAATTAGTATCAATTGTAAATTTGGGTTGTTTTTTTTTACAGTATTGAATAATGAGGTGAGTGTTGGTTTCTTTGTTACTTGAACATTTCTGTTAACATTATATTTGGAACAACATCTGCTTTTGAATGAAACTTCTGTTCGTACACACAGACACCTAAAACACTTGTAATAAAATCATGTGTATTTAAAAAAAAGTCCCCGCCTTCAGGACAGAACTGCCCCTGGAATGAGTGAAGACAAACATACAAGGAAACAGGGACAGCACAGCCCAGTGACTGCCTGCTCCAGCAAAGGAACACAGAAAGCACAGTGGATAAACAGCGCTTCACTGGCGGGGGGTGGGGAGTGGACTTGTGCGGAACAGGCGTCTGAACTAGGCTTCAGAGATGAGTAGGAGTTCACGGGGTGGAGGAAGGGCAAGGAATATTAAGCTAAGAGAACAGATAGTACAGACATTTATGAGCAAGAAAAAAGTGGTGTTTGCAGAGAATATGAGAGCCTAGAGCCTGATACGCCTAGGGAGCAGGGAGCTCAGGCTGGACATGTGGACTGGGAGAAGCCGGCAGGGCCTTATGTCTCATCATTCAATTTGAATCGATCCTACAGCCTCAGAGAGCAATGCCTTCATTTCTCAGGAGGGACTTGCACAGTTTGCTCTCCATTGTGTGAACTGACTATAACCACGTCTTGCAGCTGATCACATTTCAAAAGAAGCTGGTGAAGTTTTTGAGACAGGATAAAAAAAAATTTTCCTTTGTATCTAAGAAAATGTAGCGATATCTTTATTGTCCTTAATGAATACAAGGTGAGTGTTGTTTTTCTATTACTTGAACATCCCTGCTAATAAACATCTACTTTCTAATGAAACTGCTGTTCAAACACAGACACCAAAAACCAACAGCTATTCCCTGCTTCCCACTCAAAGCCAAAGCATGTGAGGTCCCCACCATGCCACTGAGTTTTGCACTGAAATATTTTTCAAACTTGCATACTTGGTGTGCCCAAAATAGAAAAGTATGCGCAGAAAGGCACTGAAGATTTCCTTTCATTACTCTGAATTTTTGCCATTCACTTACTTGTACACTATACACTGGTCGATGTGAAAAGTCACTCAACTCTGGAGAAAAAAAACGAACAACAGAACTCAAATGCACAGAAACGTCTTTTCTGACTTCAGAGTTGGTAAAGACCACAAAGTCAGTCTGCTTTTTTCAGGCTGCCCCCTGCCGCCCCACCCCACTCTAATTTAGAGCATTCCACATCACTGGTCATTAAGAGCCCAAAGTTCCCTTCGGCTGCAGTGAAAGACCATCACATCATTACAGACAAACAATCCCTTCCTCCCTCCAAGGAGTGACACATTATTCTGAGCACGTCTTCCCTCTGCCTTTCATGGCTCTGCCAAGGTCTCCATGAGTGGGAAGGGGTAAGAAGAGAGAGAAAATATCCCACAACTTGTCTCAAGCATGGAGAGGATGATTTGTGTTCTTTCTGACGGGATGTGACTGTCACCACTGATCTGCTTTCAGGCCGAGATTACATGTGATAAGGGCTGACCTTCTTTAAGTATTCACACATTATGCACTCATGGAGAGCAGGCAGGACACAAAAGTCCTTCAGATGTTCTGGACATCAATCAAGTGCACGGCATGGAGCCTGCCAAACTTTTCTTCCATTTACTCAGGGAAAGGAGGGGGGAGTCTGAGGCAGACTTTAACCAAGTTTAAAGCCACAGTCTATTTGGGAAGACCATTGTTATTAAAAGGGTGCTGTTTGAAAAAAAATTCTCTACAGTTACCATTGGCAACAAAAAAATTCACACACAAATGTAAAGACATCCAGATTTCACTTCAAGCTTTAGAATTTCCAAACTTTTGCTATAAACCAGGTTGCAGTGGCTTTAGAAGATTTTTTTTTTAAAACAACTGTTCATTAAGTATAAATTTCAAGAACTAAGAATATAATTTTTATAACAACCATATATCAAAGGTATCTTTTCTGAAGAATTTATAAAAGTCACAGAGGAAATGGCATTTGTTACAAAATACTCTGAATATATCTCAATATAAATTAAACATCAATCTACAGAATAAACTATTTTTACCTAATACAAATATTATCATTATTAACAGCCCTGAGCCCCAATATTATGGAATGTACATGACAATATCATCTGATATAGGCTTTCAATATAGGTCTTTTAACTTTGCTACTCTTTCCAACTCACTGAACAAAAAAGCCCCAAACTGTGTTCTTCTAAAACATTGGAACACTGTGTACTTGGAGGGCATAATATGACCATCAGCGCAACCAGAACCATCAGAGCAAGATGCTTCGTGGAATTTTATAATACAAATATCTTAAATCTATGACAATATCACTCACCTAGAGATTGTAGAGTTCTTTTTAGAAGCTCATTCAGATCATGACTATAACAAGGATATGCACAGCCTGCATACAAGATAAGCTGACTATACTCAGAAAGCAATTAACATTAAAGAATAGGAAGAGAAATAAAGGCAACTTGCGTGATTAAACGACCAATGAGAATTAACTAGGTAAATTTGCTGAGGTCAGCTCTACATTAAAACAAAAACCAAAAACAAAACAAAACTCCAGACTGCCTCAGGATCCCTTAAACTCCACGTATGCATATTCTGTTTAGGGTATTTGCTGATTTCAATGTTATTCCACTAACGGCTAGCAAGGTCATAGGGAACTAGGTGATAAATAAAATGTGAGATGATTTTTATGTTAATCGCTACAGAGTAATCCATGACCTGGTCAAGACAATTACCTCAGACCGAAAACTAAAACTGAGTGGCAGGAAGATGGCTTGGCAGGAGCTGGGAAGCCAGGAACCCAGGGAAGTTATTTCTAGATAGAATATAGGATGATGATGACAACCATGCCACCTGGTGAACTTGTGCCATTTGTTAGGTGCTATGCTATGGACCGAAAATATAAGACCTCATTTAATCCTCACTGCCTCCCTGTGCAGTATCCTCATCCTCATTTGCAGATGAGATTACCAAGAGTGCCTATGCCAACAAGGCCTGGAACTGGTTAGAGCTGACAGGACCTGATTCTGGTACCTCGCCACCTAGAGGCCCATATGCTTTTGCGAGAAAAAACTGAGGCAGAAATGGTCCACTCAGCAGCATGAGGACTTGGAGATTCTGGGGGCTGGTGAAGTTCGTTCAAAGAAGGTGATTGCCTGAAATTCTTACCCTGATCCCAAACCTGTCAATTTCAGAGAAGAGGAACAGCAGACACTGGGAAGCCACAGCAGAGTGTTCAGAGGTTGGTGGTTTCAGATCCAATGAGAGATGGACCCCCTCTCCATAGCATGCATATTACTTTTTACAAAAACTATGATCATAATAACCAAAATAGATACATATTGTCATTAATTTAAAGCTGTGTCTTGTATACTTTCCTTTTAACTTTCCCAGCCCCTCGAAGCAGGTATTATCGATCACATTTTATATGTGAAGCAGCCAAGGTGAATGAGGTGCCCTGGAACTGAGGAAAGGTGGTTGTCTTTCCCTTGAGCAGCCTGTGCATTAGGAGGTACAAGGAGGCAACGCTGCCCCCTCAGGAGAAAGAGTTGAGGGGATGAATGAAGGCACCAGAGCCATGTGATGTAGTCCTCCCTCAGCAGATGAGGTCGATCTAACAAAAGAGCCTTTCTTCACACCATGAGAAGGCATTTCTAGATCTGCTTTGTTCCGCTATAAGGGACTATGTGAGAAAGAGGATTTTTGCTGTTTGTTGAAATAACAATAGCCATATCCTAGTACCATAATTGTTACCCCTTTGGTCCCAGGCTCCTCGGAGCCCAAGCTATACAATATGAAAATTGTGAACCACTCAAGCTACTAACTTGGCTTACCTGAAGCTCTATTCCTGAGGTAGTGAAAGGATATTATCCTTTTATCAAATTAGTGCTAAAGCATTCCTGAGCAGAAAATCAAATCTCAAGTACCTGTGTGCATCCGTGTTAGCCACTATAAAAGTCTGTACATCTTTTCAGATGTAAGTCAATTCATTAAAGAAAGAGTATTACTATCGTTCCATTTCATCCTAAAGTCAATTGTGCATGAAATTCATGCACATCCAACTTGAATATTAAATAATAAGTAAACCAAAGATAAAGCTTTAAAGAGAAACCATGATATCAATAAAATTTTATTCTTTCTTGTATGTTGCCTCGTAACTCCCTCTGACTATATGTTGGGAACAAAGAAGGAACACTTTATTATACACATACAAGAAATGGAAAGGAGATAAAGGATAGCTCTTATTTAAACAGAAAGAATCTAGGCTTAAGTTCAAATACCATAAGAAGACAGCTCCTAGGAAATCTAATGTTCACTTTTTAGAAATACCTAAATATGTATATAAGGAATTACATGATAAAAAGTTTCTTAAAACACAAGAAAAGACATTTATTGCAGAGAGAAGTTTTGTTTTTATTTAGCATATGCTAGCCTTTCCACAGCAAGCCTCAGCACTAGTGCTGCCCGTGGATGACAAACACATTTCTTAGTAGTGTTAAAAATTGATGCTAAGAGAAATATAAGGATTACAGAAAGGTTTTTTTTTTTTATGTAAGGTGACATTTAAAATCTACATGCATATCAAAAAGTATTTTCATAAAAAGAAAAGATTTTCTGGCCATGATTTCCAGTTCAGATTCATGACATGCTAAGCCTTTTCATACCTTCTACCAGGCAGAAGTCAACTGTGTATATTCAAATAGTTTCCTACCGACAGATGGTTGATACCAAGAGGATGCCTGAAACATACTGTATCCCAAATATATATAAATATAATTCCCTTATCTTCCTTCACCTGTCCCCAGATATAAAGCACAGCTGCTTAGTGTTTTGAATTTTTTGTAACGAGAAGTAAGTTTTTGATAATCTCATTAAAGCCTTTCCAGCAGACGCCATTACATGGAGAATTTTCACAGGACTGAGGATTGGTTTGAATGTTTAAACAACTAGTTTGTAAAAAAATAAAGAAGTGAAATGGAACACCCACGTATAGACCTCACTCAATCGGAGGAGGTCACAGAACAGTGGCACCAGACTTCAGAGGGAGCACAGCTCCTTCTTTCTGCGCTCTGTTAGCTCACTGCAGCAGAATCAGAGGGCACTTACTGGGTGCGAAACAAAGGCAGTGCGATGCTTAAATTTTGGGAGTCAAGAGGATGAGCTCTAGTGATCACCATTATCAGACAAAAGCAGTGACATATTTAGACACAGAAACAATTCTTTGCCATTCTGATGGAAACAAATAAAACTGCAATACTACGCCTGTCTAACACAAGAGCCTTAGTTACGTGGGCATTCCTTTACATGACCACCTTGCTCTGCATTCCCTGGTACAGTCAGCCTTCTCTGTGGTTCTGCCTGCTACCACCAAACACCCCGCTGGAAATGAAAAATGAGTCAAGCAGTGAGTTATCTTAAGGATTATGCCAAATAAAACATTCAAATTCAACCTTAACCAAAATGAGTAAAACGAATTTATCCAAATTATTTAAGGCCCATTAAGGTGACCAATCTGATTTAAATAGGCGTTATAATTTCCACTCTGAGGTCTCCCAAAAGTTTACAGTGGAAGCACCTCAAAGCCCTCAACATATCTCATCAGCACCTCCGCCAAAGGATGTATGAAGACAAAAAGGACAAAGCTCTAAAGAAGCAGCTGCTCTTCCGGAAACCCTTGTTGTGAAAGAGTATTCCATTTTTTATTAAGATGGTATGTTATAATCAGAAACTGCCAATTGAACAACAAAACGTTACTTCATTCTGTGAATCCAGGTGAAAGAACTATAAATTATTCATCAAGAATACCTAGCCTCGTCAATAAGCACTCTTGCCTCACTTTGCATCCGTTCTGTAACAGTAGTTCTTCGTGTTGGTTATCTCCTTCTGGAAGTTGTTGCCAATAGAAATAGCCTATGAAGAGTAAGCTTGAAGTTTTTCTGAATTGTTTAAAAGTTATCGGTTAACTTCATGTTAGCATACATGTTGTGGCTTCTTCATAGGATGGATGCGGTCCATCCTAGAGTAGATGCTCTTCCTGTCCTTATAATGGCTTACAAGGTCCTATAAGAGCTGGTGCAATGATCTCAGTGGGCTCCTCTCCTATAATTGTCCCTCTTCCTCATCCTGTCCCCCAGACACACCCTGCCTGTTCCTGCTCAGAGCTTTGCATCTGCTACCCCTCTGTATAAAGCCCTCTTTCTTCCCTGAGATAATGACTTAGCTTCCTCCATCATCGCCCTCAAGTCTTGCCTCAAATCACACTCAGTGAAACCTACCCTACTGCTCTATTTGTCATCACAAATCCCATTCCAAAATCCCTACTTGACACTATTGGACCTGTATTCCTACCATTCTAATAATATTCTCCTTTCAAGGTCAACAAATCCAATGAATTTTTCTGAATCTTCCATCCTTTTCATCCCTAAGCAATACTGGACACCGCAAGTCCTCTCCTTCATAAGAGCATCACTCACTTAATAGTAAATTGAGCAAATTCAATTTACAAGGTACTTGCTAGAAGCTCTTCCTTTGTTTATTATGATAAGGGCCTAGCCATCAAAGTTTTTTCCTCTTAAATTCACATAAATACAGGTGATCATGACTCTTTCCCAATGATTTCTTTTATTCTCAAACATGTTCCCTTGTAACGTCAGGGCTTCAGCTAACATCGCTGTGACCACCAGGGTAAATCTTTCTCCGAACTGCCACCCCATATTTCCATCTGCCAACGCATGTCTAAATATTTCTTCTGCATCTCTCAACTCCGTGGACGTTGTCATACTTTGCAGCCACCTAAGTTTAAGCCCTTCTAACTTCCTATATGTTGGGCATTTTCCATTTTTCTGAGACACAACTCTACCAAAACAGAAGCTAAAAAATGTCAGATACTTCGTTTGCTTCTCCTACAGCTAGGACATGAGTTACTGAGTAAAACCCTCCGAATCAGAAGCACATGTCCCAGACTTCCCAGAAAGCTAGGAGAGGATCTCAGGGCACCCACTGTGACCAGTGGTGGCGGAAGCAGTAGCAGCTACACTCATTTACCAAAGGCAGCAGCAGCACCAGTAATGGCAGCAGCATCTGGATGTAGCACCAATGGTGGGGGCAGCCTGAGTGGGAGTGTCTTCACTAAACTGTGCTGACCGTGGTGGCCTTATCATAAGATAAATTCTGGGTTGGAATGGTAAGTACTGTTCTAGACTGTGCCCCTTCCAAGATTGGCTCTCTTATACTCTTGGAGATTCCGTGAGCTAGCAAATATCCTCTTAATAACTTTGTTTCCTGGGCAAATAAATCGTGATTGGTTCCTGTTGCTTTCAGTCTTGAAATTTGGGTGGACATATCCAGGAAGATACAATTAGCCCTCTAAGCAAAAGTAATTGTTTACTCTTCTAGACTTCAACAGCACTTTATCAGTATCATTTCCATAACATATCATATCTACCTATATTATTACTATTTATACATGCTGCCTTCTCCACACAGTTTATATTTCCTGTGGTGCCCGTCAGTCATCTTTGTCCATGCTTCTAAGAGTTCCTCCTGTCTATTTCCCAAATCCTGCTAAAACAAGAAAAAGACTGTATTTTTTTTTTCTGGTTTAGGGAGGTGCTCTAAGTCCCTCCTTCTGTGTTCTTGATCTGACAAGGTTTCAGCATGCTATTCCTGGAATTATCTCCATGACTAACTTATTTAGAAAGTCTCCTGTGTCTCCCCAAGAGTCTGTCTTCAATAATTCTCTCATTTTCATGCACTAAAGGCCCTTTTTCTCCTTTTTCCAGCAGTGCATAAAGAGGATCAACAAGGCTGCCAAGACCACTCAATGAGCAAAGGATAGTGTATTCAACCGTGTCTTCAGAAAACTGGATATTCACATGCAAAAAGAAAAATAGACCCCTACTTTGTACCTTACACGGAAATTAAGTCAAGATCAATTAAAGACCTGAATCTAAGAACTAAATCTAGAAAACTCTTAGAAAAAAAAATAGGGGGAAAGCTTCATATCATTGCATTTGGCAATTCTTCCTTGAATATGGCACCAAAAACAAAGGCAATGAAAAATACATAAGCTGTACCCCACCAAAATTTAAAACTTCCGTGCATCAAAGGATACCATAAACAGCTTGAAAAAACAACTTAATGGGGAAAAATATGCAAATCATATCTGATAAAGGGTTCTTATTCAAAGTATATAAAGAATGCCTGTAAGTCAACAGCAACAAAAACAAACAACCCCAATTTTTAAAACGGGCAAAGGAGTTCGACAGACATTTCTCTAAAGGTGATATATACATGAAAGGGCCCTCAACATCACGAATCATTAGAAAATGCAGAACAAAACCTCAGGAAGTTATCGCCTCACATCCAACAGGACAGCTACTATCACAAAAAACAAACAACAACAAGCACTGGCAAGAATGTGGAGAAACTGAGATCCTTGTGTACTGTTGACGGGAATGTACAACCATGAAGCTGCTATGGAAACCAGTATAAAGACTCCCCCAAGAATTAAAAGCAGAGTTACTATGTGACCCAGAAATTCTGCTTCTGAGTGTACACCCAAATGAATTGAAAGGAGGGTTTTGAAGAGAGCTGTGCACCCACGTGCATTCACATAGCCAAAAGTTGAGAAGCAACCGTTTCCTTCAATAGCTGAATGAATAAACAAAATGTTGTACATACATACAACAAAATACTGCTTTACGGAAATTCTGAACCAAGCAACAACATCAGTAAACCTTAAAGACATTCTAAGGGAAAGAAACAAGTCACTAAAAGGTTTCTATTGTCATGGTGGTTCCATGTTGAAGCCACAACACCAGTGTGACGGCATCTGGGGGTGGGGCCTTTGGGAGGTGCTCAGGTCCCGATGAGGTCATGAATATGGGCCCTCCATGCTGGGATCACTGTCCTGTAGGAAGAGGACGAGAGACCTGAGCTAGTTCCCGTGTGTTCTTGCTCTCTCTCTGTTATGGAAAGCCAGCAGGCTACAAGCCAGGAAGAGGAACCTCACTAGGAAGTGAATATTCCAGCACGTTGACCTGGCCTCCAAAATTATGAAAAGTACATGTTGGTTGTATAAGTCACTCCATGTCCTGTAGTCTGCCACAGGCGCCTGAGCAGACCAAGACAGAGTTTCAACTTTGCGAAGATAAAAAGAGCTCTAGAGATGGGGTGCCCAACAATGGGAACATATTTAATACGACCAAACTGTAACATGTAAAAATGATTAAGGAGTAGTTTTTGTTGTGTGTATTTTACCACAATAAAAATTTTTAAGTGAGTTATTTTTTTGTTTGTTTTTCTCATAAACCAAAAAAAAAACCACCTTTGTTCAAGCCAGGCTTCTGGGCTAGCACACCCCAGACTGGGTGAACCAGAGTGGGGGTCTTACTCCTGCCCCAACCCTATTCCCCACAAGGCTGTCAGCGGGATCCGCTGCTTAACATGCTGCAATGGCTCCATCACATCCTTTGTACCTAATCCAAGCCACTGAGACGAGAGGCAACTTCCCTGCCCAATTCTCTAATTCTGCCTCCTGCCGTCAATCTCCACGCACTCGTGGTCCAGTAGTAACTTTATTTCCAGCTGTAGTCTCTAATATACCACATTCTCTCATACTTCAATCAGTTCAACAACATTTCATTGAATATGCCCTATGCACTGATCACTGTGAGTTAGCATACCTGGATTAGTTAAAGAAATGCCTCTCTTCTCAAGAACTTAAAAGTCTAGTGGTAGGACACTTGGAAAGAGATTATTCTCATTATTGTGATATATACTTTAGTGTTGACATATAATTATGTGTTGATAAATGTGCATATGCATATGTCTTGAATTTTGCCTTTTAAATGTCTTCCATATTTTCATAAGTTATCATTTTAATGTGCAATGCTTGGATCATATTTTTAAACTTCATATTAATTTTTAATTGGCATTTGGTCTACAAATAGAATTCCTACAGTGGAAATAGTGGATTTCCAATATCCTTTACATAGAAACACAAAATTTTAGAGGCACATTTACCACCAAGAATGCATCTTTTAAAAATGTTAACCCTTAGATTTATGATGAGTTTCCTTGAGAGCACAGATAATATTATTAAAATGGAGAGGAAAAACTGCCACACACTTCTTAATAGTCCATTTATGATTTTAAACTTGGGTAATTTTGCCTCTTTTCTGGTTTCATAATTAAAGTTTCTCCTGCCATTTAGAGTAAACACAATTCCAGCCACAGGAGACAAGAATGACCAGTTCAAGTTCAAGGGTTCACTGCACATGAATATCCATAAATGCCCCTTGACAGTCTTGGTAGCATAATGAACCTTGCAATTGCTCAGCAAGCCGTCACCACAGTGCACGAACATAATGCCCCCAACGTCAAGCAAGGAAAAATTTTACAAATAATGCCAACTGTTACAGCTCACATAGGGCTTTTGGAAACTAATTAAATTGCAACAATTCCTCTTAAGCCTTCATAAGTTTGCATGGAGTTTCGCTTTACCAAACTAGGTTTTGCTTTACTGAGCTATGCTTCTGGGAAATAATTAATAGAAAAAGGTGTTGGCATTATATACTACCGGGAGATGCCAATTAGCAAAGCCTTCCTTCAAAATGACACCAGTTAATTCCAGCATGCGCTGTCAGAGAGAAACAGCCTCTCTCTTAAACAAACGCTAGTGCCTCACCATCTTTAGGAATGTCTCCCGTCATCCTACATAAAGCCTCCTGGGGTAAATGCTTCTGGCCCTGCCTTCCTCTTGCCTCTGCCCTGAAGAAATGATCTTCATTTAAGTTAATTTATGTGAACAACAGTATACCCTGGTGGCTCTTCCAGTTCAGAAAGTTTAGCTCTGCAAGACAGTTATCTGACAACAGAAAGCACTGGGAAGTTAATGATACACAGATAAAAGACCACTAATGATGGCACCCTTGATACAAAATACAGCACGTATCGGACAACATAGGCATGTGTGCACAAAAGCAGGCATCTCATCTACCAATAATCATCTAAGCAGTCTGAGGATTAAAGCATAAAGCTGATGGTGAAAACATTTATAGTCTACTTAAGACGATACATTTTAACTCTTGTTTTCCCCATTAACTCAGCCAAGGGCTGCTGAGGTACAAAGTAATTGGAATACAAATAATAAATTCACAATTTTTACCTTCATAAGTAGCTACCCAAGGCCATTTTCATCACAAAGCCTTTATTGTTATTCTGGACATCTTCAGAACAAGCTTGACATGAGGGCTCAGCATTTTATCATCCAGTTCAAAAAGAAAGGTGAATAATAAAGCAAGTTGGATTTGCTCCTCAGAATCACATGAGGAAAAAAGCATGTGGGATTTGGTCATGAGAATTGGAGAAATTTTGGTTTTCTCTTATTCATGTTTTTAATCAGACAATCTCAGAAAACTGGTTGAACATTTCAGATTCCAAGAAATCAATCCATGAATTAGTATGTCTAGTTCTGATTTTAGTTTTAATTTGTTTAATAAAGTAAAACACATAAGAAAAAAATGTCAGTTGGGGCAACAGGTTCTCCCCAGGCAAGGGAAACAAAAGAAAAAATAAACAAATGGGACTACATCAAACTAAAATGATTTTGCACAGCAAAGGAAAACATCTACAAAATCAAAAGACACCCCACAGAATGGGAGGACACATTCACCAATACATCCTGTAAGGGGTTAATATCCTAAATTTAAGAACTCACAAAACTCAACACCAAAAAAATAAACAACCCCATTAAAAAATGGGCAAAAGACCTGAATAGACAATTCTCCAAAAGGACATGCAGATGGCCAGTAGACATATGAAAAGATGCTCAACATCACCAATCATCAGAGAAATGTAAATTAAAACCACAATGAGATACCATCTCACACCTGTCAGAATGGCTATCATCAATAAATCAACAAACAACAAGTGCTGGTGAGGATGTGGAGAAAGGGGAACCCTTTTGCACTGTTGGTGGGAATGCAGATTGGTACCACCACTGTGGAGAACGGTATGGAATTACCTCAAAAAATTAAGAATGCATCTGCCTTTTGGCCCAGCAATCCCACTACTGAAAATATATCTGAAGGAACCCGAAACACTAATTTGAAAGAACATAAGCACCCCATATTCATTTCTGGTTTACTAACAATTGCCAAAATATGAAAGAAGCCCAAGGGTCCATCAGTAGATGAGTAGATAAAACAACTATGGGACATTTACACAATGGATTATTACTAGGGCATAAAAAAGAAGAAACAGCATGGATGTACCTGGAGAACATTATGTTAAGTGAAATAAGCCAGTCAGTGAAGGACAAATAGCATATGATTTCACTCATATGTGGAATCTAATGAGCAAATTCAACTAACAAGCTAAACAGAGACAGACACATAGATGGAGAGCAGATGACAGCTAAGCTGGGGAGGGAGGTAAGGAATGGAGAGACTGAACAAAAAGGGAAAGGACTCATGGACATGGACCACAGTGCGGTGATTGTTGCAGGGGAGGGGAGTATAAAGGGACTAAATGGTAATGGAAAAAAATATATAATAAAGATTAAATCAAAAAAGAAAAAAGATTACAGAATTGAATAGATCCACATATGATAAAATTTTATAAAACATTCAAGTATTAACCTCCATAACATACATTCAGATCCCTTGCATTCACATCCCTTGTGCTCTGTAAAATGGGCAGAGATGTACTGTACACACCGGCCACACTGATCTCACAAAGGGCTCCGATGCACTGGCAGGTGTCCCATGACACACAGGACGCACTCACAAATCTCTGTGAGCCACAATAAACCTAAGGGGGAGCTCGACATTGTATTTGCTAACTTAAAGTCAGTTATTAAGACTGCATCAAATCTTTCAAGCTCATAGCATAAACTTGAGCCATGTTCTTCACTTCCTGTTGACAGACTAAACTGTGGTAAACAGAAATATAAAAGTAATTAATTAATTAATTAAAAAACATTCCAGTAAACTGAAACTTTGGTCACAATTATACAACAGATATTCAAAAAATGATTTCTAACGAAGATGGTGTTCCTGAAAATTACTCTCAAATTTAAAAACAGACACCGAAATCCATCCAATTCTCCTTCTCTCCTTCCAGCAAAGTATATGAGAACCTACTGAAGCAGCAGCTTCTGAGAAGCGATGCAGGTGCACAATGCCGAGTGGATCACGATACATCACATTTCTACAAAAATGAATGAATGAATGCAAGCAAGCCAGCTAGCCGATTCGTTAGTATTTCATAATCTAAAAGAGACATTTTCTGTTCACAAGTCATTAGGTCTTCCTTAATTCTTCTCTTTCTCTTACGTCTCATATCCAACCCAGGATATCAAGACCTGGTAGTGCTATAGGCAAAATATATCCCAAATTGGACCACTTCTCACTACTTCCACTTAAAAACTCTAGCCCGAGGTACCATCCTGTATGAATCTTGCGAGGCAGTCTCTCTGCTTTCATCTATTAATTTTACTATGTCTGGCTACCATCTGAGTTCTCCACTCAAAGTTACATCCACAAAGTGTAAATCACTTATCACTTCCCTGCTTAAAACCTGAATTGCAAACAAGACCACACTCAGTCCAGCGGCCTACATGATTTGGCTTCTGCCTGCTTCTGTGACCTCATTTCCTATCACCCTCCCCTTTGACCAGAATGTTCCAAGAATGCTGGTTTTCTGCCTACCCATCTGACACGCCACCCTGATTTCCTTCCATGACCCCTAAACTTGGTCCGCTCTTATTTTCATTATTTAGATTTCAGTTTTATGGCCATCCCAATAAAAGTAACCACCAACTTTTCTAACTTATTCTATTTTCTTCAAATCGTGTATCTCTATCTGGCTTCATAGTCTTTGTTTACACACACATTGTGTGCCTTCTCCTGAGTAGTGGCGCTTTGCAGGCAGGTACTTTTTGTGCTTTCCACAATATCCAAAGCCCCTGTAACTGTGCCTGGCACACAACTGGTACCACTGACATTTTTTGAATGAATGAAGTAAGTTCATTACCTGCATTCATACTCTATTTACAGATACAGTAAGCCCTTGACGAGTGCATTCTGGAATGGCTTGGACCATAGACAAGTAACTAGGTGGGCAACCTTCACAGCCACAGAAGCAATGGGTTACAGAGGAAGGTACCAGGACCGAAGACACCTGGCCCAATACCGTGATGTTTCTGAAAGTTTTCCCTAGTACTGCCTGGGAAACTCTGAAAGGCTAAGACACTCACCTAGCAGATAAAAATTTAATTTAAGATGCATGAAGTTTCTTCAGTTTTCAAATCAATCATTTCTCAACATCAGAGAGGGAAAAAAAGGGAGCTTTCTGAGAGCAAGATCAGATAAATGAATGTTACTTCTTTAATACACAAAAAAATATGCAGTGTGTGAATTTTCCTAATATGAAATTCTATTATGTTATCTACTAGATTTCTAATATGTTATCTACTAGAGACTCTAATATGTTATCTACTAGAATCATCTTTATTCTATTAGCTAAGAATGTTGGCACCATGGGCTAAATTACAGACAGATTCAGCAATTCTGAATTCAACAGTGCTATTAACAAGCAGCGTCATCCTGCTGAATTTTAAAATAGAATTTTTGGTGTGGCCTAATGGAAACTGCCTTGGACTGAGGGTCACAGATCCCAGCTCTACTGCAATTAATCCCCTGGCATCAGTTCTTGCTAGAAAACAGAAACGTCCTTATGCCTCCCAACACTGTCACACCGAACAAATGACATATCATTTGTGAAAGCTTGTAACCTGTAAGATAATGCACAAAATTAAGTCCTCACATTGGAACATGCTGTAATATATACTTTCTCATTCATGTAGTATAAACATGCATATTTTAAGATATATTTCATGTGAGAGGTCTGTTTCACTTGAGCCATAATGCTTCAAAAACCAGGGAACCCCAAAAATGTATTACACAAGCGCATATAAACACATTTTAAAAGAAGTGAGTGTTGAAGGCTTGCCATCATTGCTTCTAGATCTGAAGTAAGTTCAAGGGTCTTTGACATCAGAGTTGGAAAGAACATATAAATTTAAAACATTTTACCGTACCAGAAGTTTTGTTGGCAGGCATGTGCTGTGTAGAAGGCAGAGGTCTCAGAGGAGAGGGAACAAAGGTTTGGAGAAATATTTGGGGGGGGGGTATGTGTTTAAACTGGAAACATGTTAGGTTTCATTTACTTTGAACAGTATGGGCTTTTCACTGGAAATGGGAAATACTCTCACATTAAGGAGAATCAAGTTAGTGGCAATTTACTATAAATAAGATATACTGTGTTCATAGAGGAAAAGAAAACATTTGAAGTTGTGTTCATATAACTTTAGAATGTGATCCTGCTAACAGGGTAGTTTTCTTTACTCTATCTAACAGGACCTGCGAGATACCTTTGGTAAGCCATAACACAGTCCTTCCTGCCGTCAATCAGGCCGTTCCCCTTTCTGCCGTCATAGGAAAAGTGACTGACTGTATTAAATCTTTTTCATTCATTTCAATTAGCAGGAGTAGTTTTATGGCTACACTCTTTTAATAGCACTTTAATAAAGTCACATTTAAAACTCAATTCCCAGTCTTTTCATGCACTAAAATCTCAAAAATTGCATTAATGCTACAGAAATGGCTTTGTAGGTACATGCACTTATAAATATCATAGATAATAAAAATACTTTCCTCTCAGAGAAGATAACATTCAAACTCTGGATGTTATACATCATGTAACCTTTGAAAGAACAAATAGCAAGAGTCACCTAAAACTTCAATACAATTTTCTTCAATTTCTATGTAGATTCATATATTGAACCTACCAAAATTCACAGAAAAAAAAAAGTATGCTATATGATTTCTACTTTCATTCCAAAAGAAGCATACCATAATAGAATTTGAGAAATGCTGATTAAGGTAGTTAATTAATCAATATAGTTAGAAAACACATCTGTTTTGGAACGCTTACCTAGTAACTGCACAAAAAGGTGTTTTCCAACAGCTACCGCTAAGCCTTGCTTCTAAATGAGGAGTTTTCATATTTTCTTTCCAATAAAACAAAGTGGCCCTTTTACAACCATATGGCCCTGTGCTCTAAAAGAAGTTTCATTCAGCATCTATTTTTAGACACAGATTTCCTTATAAAATATACTGCAGTTCCTGAGTTGAATGAGCCTTCGTGTTTCTGCAGACAAAGCCTCTTGCTATCTCACCAGTGGTCTGCAGCACGGCCAGCCACAGCGCCCGTCCCAGGTCTTCCCTCCCAGCACACAAAACGTAAAAAACTGAATTGTTTTTCAAGCCAGTTACTTCTCATTAATTTAGAAAGCTATTTTGGGGAAAATATTGATGTTAATAGAAATCTTTCCCACTTCTCACATATTGCAGTACATGTTCATTTTCTGTTGAGCTCTTTAAATAGAACACGCTTTGCAAAAATACCTGGCACAGACCAGTTCAAAAAGCAACCCAACACCTCGACATTGTCCAGTGCTCACACAGCGTTAACAATGTGAACCGTGAACTTCTGTGGTGCGGGGCCACGGATGCCCAGACACATCTTCGAGCTGCATCACTTACATACGCCTTCCAGAGTCTGTACAGAATATTACATAGTTTTTAAATTTCACATAGTACGCCTGCACTATTATATAAGGAAGTCAGTAAGAACTGATTTAGCAACTTCTGGTAGACCAACGATGAATACTAGAATGCCAAAAAAAGGGTATTTGATAAGCCCTGCATATATGTAGTTGTATTAGTGTCATGAAAAAAAATGAGATGAAATTTAAACTGTTTAATTTGGAATCAACCTATTGTTTCCATAGTAATTAAACATGAGGTGTATATTTTATCTATGATCACAGGTTAGCAAAAACTGACAAACTGAATAAAAGATGAGAATAAATATTTCAAATCTGATGAACTGAGTCTTGAATTTAGCTGCTGGGCTAAAACCCTCTTGAAAACCCCTAACGTATGGCTACTCCACACCAAGGAAATATCGGAGGCTTTATAAACACAATAGCACTCATCGCCTGAACTGGTCACATGACATTCTTTGTCAGCCAAGTAACTGCTGTGCTTTCTTACATTTTGAATGCAAATGTAGTGAAACTGAATAAAAAAACCTATAAAAAATCTGTAACTGCTATTTCTCATATTTCAGGCTATTTCCCCTAAATCACTTCCCCCTGGTTTTATTGAGTTAATTGACATGTAACATTGTATTAGCTTAAGGTACCACAATATGATGACTTGATATATGTACATATTGGGAGATGATCTTCGCATTTAGTTAGCCATTTAGTTCACTATTATTTTAGTTAACATCCATCACCTCACAACAGTGAATTACTTTTATTCCTGCAGTGCACGAATTTATAATTTGAAAGAGACAAAATAAAAATTAAGAATGTGTCATTAATTGATAATCTCATATAACCCAATACTCGCATATCCACATATGGTTGTTTCTTTAAATGTACAGCACTTCTTCAGGGAATATTCAGCATCTTCATAGCCCTTTGATTATAAATAAGTAGTGTTTCATCAGTAGAAAGCATCATTTAAGAAGGGCTGCTTTCTAAATCCCAGCATCATCATCGTTTGGGACCAGATATTTCTTTTTTGTGGAGGACTGTCCTGTACATTTGAGGATTTTTAGCAGTATCCACCATATCTTTTTTTTTCTTTCTTTTTTTTAATCCTCACCCAAGGGTGTGCTCATTGATTTCAGAGAGAGGGAAAGGGTTGGGGAGAGAGAGAGACAGAGAGAAACAGCAATGTGACAGAGAAACATCAACTGGTCACCTCTTGCATACACACCGACTGGGGACCAAACCTGCATCGCTGACCAGGACTCAAACCCTTGACCTTTCGGTTTAGAGGACCACACTCCAACCGAGTCACACCAGCCAGGTGCATCCACCATTTCTAATCACTACAGCCAGTAGCACCCCCTCCCAATGGTAAAAATCAAAAAATGTCTAAAGACATTGTCAAATGTCACGTGGAGGGAAGGGGGGGATGCTGCCTTTGGGTTGAGAACCATAGATTTAGATAAGAATGACAGATTTGGATTTTCATTTTAATTGTAAATTCAAAGTAAGTGAAGATTCTCTGATTAGACACAAAAACATAAAACTTCATTATTTTGCATCAAACTATAATTATATAATTAACACCCAAGTTTATATAAATTTATGCTTTTATCTTAAATAATGCATTAAATGTTGTCAAAATACCAATAGCAGAAGCAACTATTTCTGATTTTCCAAAAATATCACCCAATTAAAATGTTTCCTTTCACTATTTGAGGTAGATTTATTTTGGTTTTGGTCTGGCCCAAAATGGCTAGAAGTAAGTACAGGAAGTTTTATCTGAAAAATGAACATGGACCAAGTCTTATAAATTGGCCCTAGTGCTATTTCCTAATCATAGCTCCTGTTTGTTTACATTGGAGTTCTTATAAATTGGGTGTTATTTCCTGTCCACTAAGTTTCAAGGTATTAACAGCCAAGGAGGTGTTTTCTGACTTCTTCCTCTTTTCTCCTTCTACCCCCAAATAAATAATGCATTGCTTAGAACACAAGTTTGAGACTGGTCCCCAAACTTCAAGAGTGCTATGAATTTATTTTACCTAAATCCACCTTTACACTTGAAAGCGTAACAGTCCCCTTAAAATGGAAATGTGCGAAATACGCACCCTCTAGCGGGCACCTTCTTTCCAACAGAATCATTTATCTAGTCAGTTCACAACTGAACTTGCAAATTCTTAAGTAAATCAGTTCCATTTATTTTGACTTCCTGCCTAGGCTCTTCCTTCCAGAGAAAACATTACTCTAATATTTTCATCCATTAAGTGCTCTAAAACTTAAACGTACCTATTTCAACAAAATTTCTCACTCTCATTGCAAAAAAAAGAAGAAGAATTATTACAATTAAAGGAAGTGCAGATCTCTTTCATTCCTCTGGATAGAGTTATACTTGTCTAGTTTGAAGAAGCACACAGTACCTCAGCGACATTCATTTGTGGGATTTCCTAACTAAAGGGGTAAAGCAAGTGGCTTTGTACACAATATGTAGCAGCAGCTGACAGTTGCAAAATTGTCCTTGACCAGTGAACTTCCAGTGAAAAAAGCTGTTGAAAGTTCATGCACCCCAAATGCACACTCACTATAATTAAACAAGAAGATTACACAGACATTGCTGACAAGGATTATCAAAATAAAACGGCGCCACCTGCCCCTTGCTCTCCCATTAATTAGTAGAGTCTGAGGTGCCAATTAACAAGAAACAGAAAAGGGTCAGTAAACACAGCTCAAGTTGAACTTCAAGATTAACTCTTCCAGTTTAGGTCCCATTTCTTAGCCAGATTATGTTGATTTGTCTACGGAAGCCAAAACTGAATCCTAGGCGATTTTTCAAAGGAAAACAGTGTCATTAGAAATACGTATCAGTGGTGTGAAGTAGTTTCCAAAGCAGCTGTCCAAAGAGTTCATATTATCCCATGAACAAGTGGCCATTCAGTATTTCACAGAAATTCAAAATGCTAAATAATCCAGATAATTCCAGTGACTAAAATGCTTTCACATTATAAATTACAGATCTGTGGTGGTTAATATTAACTCTGGAAAACAACTAGAGTACTGTATGATCGGTAGTAACTAGCAACTCTCAGCAACCCCCAACTACTACATAACACTTTACGGGCCCGAGACCACAGTTTTTTTTAAAATGAGTAGAGTAAATGGCTTCATTATTGACTTTATGGAACTATCATTAGTTACTTTTATATTTGACCAATCACTCTTTTTAAAAAATACTTTCCAAAATCAATATAATAGGTATTTCCATACAATTCCCAACTCGATCCATAACTTCTCTGC
Source organism: Macrotus californicus (assembly GCA_007922815.1). Taxonomy (NCBI): domain Eukaryota; kingdom Metazoa; phylum Chordata; class Mammalia; order Chiroptera; family Phyllostomidae; genus Macrotus; species Macrotus californicus. Next base: position 34,203 of record VMDR010007697.1, read on the forward strand.
AGGACAGTATTATTATTCTGAAAACATAAATTATTTCTCAAACTAAAAGAGCACTTCACATGCAGATTATCAACAAAATTAAAATGCAAGTTTTATTACATTGTTACATGTATATGTGTCTAACATCCATTCTTTAATAACTATTTTCATCATTAAATATTCCAGCTTCACTTGCATAACAAAATTTGCTTTAGTTCATGTGACTTGATTTTATTCAAATGATAGTGCTTTCCTAAAAATTTAGAGAGAGTTCCTCCACCGAAGGCCTTCTATATCTGTTCCCCATTTTGCAGCAATAATATGTTTTCTTTTGATGTAAGTATAAGTTTACCTAATCTTTTGAGTCACCATAACTATACAGAACATATTCTTTAACAATAATATTTTCAAATCCTGATTAAAAAATGTAGAACCTTGGCCTGAGAGAAAGCTATAGCCAGGGTGATTTCAAGACCCAGACTCCCCAATGACATTACAGCATACATGCTGATGTATATGAATAATAACCTCAAAGAGATGCTTAAATTAGATTACATATGTAAGAGAGTCTTTAAAAGACCACAATGAAATATCAATACTAAATGGAACCTCATTCGTTGGCCCAGGAAACACCTCAAACATCACCCGTGACAGGCAACACTCCTAACACCTGCCTCCGTGCCACACTGCTCTCTGTTCGTTAGGTCTGGTATGATGGAGCCAAAGAATCTGTGTTCTTAAAAAAGCACCCCCGGTGATTCTAATATAAGTACTACATGGCCCGTAGCAGTACTGCCCTTAGGTATGGGGAACCTGGGTCCCTACCTTGAGATCTGCACTTTGGAGGTCATGGCTCCACTCCTCTTTTGTCTGTATGCCCCACCAGCCACTAGGAGTCCGTGGTCCAACAGGATGTGCCTATCCGGACCTTATCATCCCTCCTTTCAGATCTCACTCTGCATACCTGCAACCCTGCAATTCTCTCCCCAAAGAACCAGAGGGGACAATCCTAGGCCAAAGGGATATCCAAGAGCAACTAGTTACTGGCCACGCAAGGCAGAATTTGGATAAGAGGATGGAGAGGTCCACACATTCACAGGATAAGTCCATGGTCATAGAGTAAGAAGGCGGAGGGGAAGAACAAGGGCCGCAGGCCAGGGTCAGATGATCTCGCTCAAGCCAGTAGCAGTCTAGCACAGAACTCAGATAAATCTGGGAGCTTTCCACTGGAACAATCCCGCCTTCCGACTTCAGTTTCATTTGGGGACCTCAAAAGAGCAAAGTTGCCAGGAAGGGGAGATGCCTGCAAGGCTTGCTGAGATTGAAGAGAGAAACCCTGCTGGCTCCTCCCTTGGGCACTACATGTTATATCTCAGACAGGGGTAAAGGGAAGGGCACAAGAATACAAGAGCAGCTGCATCTTGAGGGGAGAAGAAAGAACCTCCTCTTACACAGAGAAAGAGGAAGTAGGTGTTTTCTGTGTAGATTTGTCAAATGTTTGGAAGAGGCTGGAATGGCCAAAAAATAAGATAAATCTTCCCTACACTTCTCTCATCTGGTCCATTCTGCTAGATCTCCCTAGATCAATGATTGTCCTTATTGGATTTGTGCTATCCAGGTATTTGGCATAAACTGTTGCTTTAAATATATTTTTCTCATTGTGGGTTAGTTGGCATATTTGTCAGGGCAAGAGGATAAATATACTTTATATTTAATAATGTTAGCTTAATTTGTAACTTTTAAATATTTTGACACGTGGTATGTAGCTCTCTATTTGTAGTCTTCCCTGAGTCTTGCAAAAGTTAGGAGTAGCCCTCACTGGTGTGGCTTAGTGGGTTGGGCGTCATCCCACAAAGTGAAAGGTCACTGGTTCGATTCCTGGTCAGGGCACATGCCTGAGTTGGGGGCCAGGTCCCCAGTTCAGGGCTGTGAGAGGCAACCAGTTGATGTTATTCTCCATATTAATGAACATAAGAACATATTGATCTCCTAACTCTGGTAGTAAATATCTGCAGTTCTAATCACTTCATTTCCAGGACCCCCTTTATGTGGAAAGGGTTGAGATTAAAGACACAGAAGGTGTCTTTCAGAAGGCTGAAGCTGTGATGGGAAGTCAGGTAAATGGTCTCTGCTCTTGCCCTACACAAAGCAGGGAACTCAACTGTCCCTGAACCTTATTCCAGCCAGGTTAGTGAACTTTCACTCTGTATAAACTGCAGTATAATTTGAAGAGGAATTCCATTCAACTAATTAAATATTAGTTGGATTTTAGCATAATATTAAAATTAAAATGTATTCATCAAGTTAATATAGGTGAGATAGGTTTTTTTCCCATTGTTTCTTAAATCATGGTACTCAAAGCCCAGAAAAGATTGTCTTCATTAACTTATTTTTTGAGGCCTGGAATCTACATTTTTTTAATGGATTCTGTCAATTTTCAGATAGCCCAGCTTTTGAATTTCAATGCTGATATAACATTTGCCGAATTAACATGTATTTATACTAATCGTAGCACTGAGAATTAGAAGGTACTTTAGCTCTGGCTGGTGCAGCTCAGTAGATTGAGTGCCGCCCTGCGAACCAAAGGGTTGCCGGTTCGATTCCCAGTCAGGGCACATGCCTGGGTTGCAGGCCAGCAGTTGGGGGTGCACAAGAGGTGACCAGATATTGATGTTTCTCTCCCTTTCTTTCTCCTTCCTTTCCCCTCTCGATAAAAATAAGATTTTTTTTAAAAAGAATTAGAAGGTATTTTAAAATTAATTTAGTAACAATGCAAATCTGTGCAATTCTTACTTTCTCTCTCAACTATTACAGATTCACTTATTCATTCATTTGACAAATATTTATTAAGTACTTGCATACTGCCTAGCACTACTTTAAGATATCGATATATAACAATATATAAAAAAGAATCCCTGGCCAAACTTATTACTGTATTTTTTTCTACTGGCAGAGACACAGCCTCAGAATCCTCCAAACACCGCACCAAAGAGCCACAACTTAACCAAATTTGCCACTCAGATCCAATTAAATATCTTTATTTTAGACTAATAAAGTATTGAGATGATGCTAAATGCTATAGGAGATCCCAAAGAAGTGAAAGATAGTCATTTTCACAGGAAAACCGAAATCTAATTAGGGAAGACAAGATACACATAATATAAATAGTATGATAAAATGCTCATTTGATAATACAAAATAACAAGTATGAACAGACATCTAGATTTCAATGTAGGTTGATGACTCCAAACAATATCTCTTCCTAATTCATCACCTCTCTGCCCTTACTATCTGCTTTGATTCCCATGCACCACAAGTACCGTTCTAGAAGTTTACCTTTTCTGATTTTGTTTAGTCATCCTTAACAACACTGCTTGCTTTCATATACTCGTATGTACACAGAAAACACGTTTGAAATCCTGAGTCAGGGCCGTCTCAGGGCTTTTCCCTGCAAGTCAGCCTTTGCAGAGGAAGAACGGCTAGCCCGGGCGGCCTCTCTGTGTGGGGTGGGCTGGGTCATAGGCGAAGCCTACTCCTGCGGGCCTTCAGAACTCACCCGTACCTGTCAGCCGGCCAAGGAAGCAAATGTCCATGTTTTCTCAAAGGAAAATCAGATGAAAGTAATTTTATCCAAAATAAAATCAGTTGGAGGAAATGCATGAGTAAGTAGAATCTCAGGGCTCAAACTCAAAAACTAACTATGAAAATAAAATGCTACGACTTTTATATAACCAAACTGGACTGATACAGAGTTGCTGTTTGACGGGAAAAATAACTTCCCAAAGTCATATTTACTAACTCGGTTTCTCTATTTTGTGCGTCTTCCTATTTCACCCTGAAGGCCAGACAAGGTTATTTCAGTCGGAGAACCAGTTATTTCATGGAAAAGTTGTATGATGGTTCTAACTCAAGACAAAGACATTTAGAGACAACAACATAACTTTCCCTTTAAGTAAACTGATTTCAACATTTTTTCATATTATAAAGTTTAGTCTTCCAGGAGCTCTCTTAAAAATGCTTTCTCACTTATTTCAGATAGGTCCCTACTTGTTTTTATGGGAGGCAGTGTTACCAACCTAAACAGTGTTCATTATAAAGAAACTCTTTTCTCAGAAATCTGGTTCCTTCCTCCAAGTACTATTGTGCTACAGTGTCTGTGTGTAAATACTTATAATCCGCCCTGTGTTATAAAGTCTATAAAAAAATCTAGTAAATGAAGGACAGATGTTTAAAACGTTGGGTCCACAATGAAGTTATAAATACTGCTAGCACAGTAAATTCTGTGATTAAATTTAGTCTATTTATGCAATAAGGGTATTTACACAGCTGGAAAAGTACCAAAAATAACTGTCGTAAGCTAATATTAATTCAAAATCAATATTAATTAGAAGCAGCATAGGTATGGTCAGATTAAAGTACATAAAGGCTAGGTTAAGTGTTTATACTTAGGACTACAATGAATCAAATATATCAAGAATCCATTATTCTCTTTGATTAATAAACACTGTAAATTATTGAAATAATTCACAATTTATGCACTTGTGACTTTTGACAAATTAAGGCCTCACTTTCTCCTGCCTAAAACATACAGCTTTCTTCCAACAGACCTAAGGTCCTGAACACATTGGCACCTCAAGACACACACTTCTCTAGCTGGTTCCTTAGTTCCTCAATACCTCACATATTCATGGGAACAGTTACTCAGGTCTCTTTTTTTTTTTTAATTACTTTATTGTTGTTCAATTACAGTTTGAATTTTCCCCCACCACTCTCAACCCACCCCAGCCAATCCCACTCCCCTCCCCCGCTCCCACCCTCCCCCTTGGTTATGTCCATGTGTCCTTTATAGTGTTTCCTGGAAACCCTTCCCCCCACTGTTCACTCCCCCTTCCCCTCTGGCCATTGTTAGATTGTTCTTAATTTCAATGTCTCTGGTTGTATTTTGTTTGCTGATTTCTTTTGTTGATTATGTTCCAGTTAAAGGTGAGATCATATGGTATTTCTCCCTTACCACCTGGCTTATTTCACTTAGAATAATGCTCTCTAGTTCCATCCATGCTGTTGCAAAGGGTAGGATCTCCTTCTTTCTCTCTGCTGCGTAGAATTCCATTGTGTAAATGTACCACAGTTTTTTGATCCACTCATTGACTGATGGGCACTTAGGTTGCTTCCAGCACTTGGCTATTGTAAATTGTGCTGCTATGAACATTGGGGTGCATAGGTTCTTTTGGA
>VMDR010007698.1:0-39398 GCA_007922815.1 Macrotus californicus
TTGGAGTTAGCTAATGAGGATTTTCAAATAATTATATTAAAGAAAACATGAACAAACAGATGAAAAGATCATTTTGATTTGAATCTAGAAAAATAGATGGATATTCTAGAACTGAAAAATACAGTATCTGAATTGAGAATAGAATAGGTTTAACATCAGCTTGGACAAAGAAGACATTTGGCTCAAGAAGAGAGCAATAAAAATATTCAATTTGAAGTCCAAAAAGAAAAAATAATGAGAAGAGAAAGAGCATAAGGGAGATGTGGGACACTCAACATACAATGTACATGTCATTGGAGCCCCAGAAGAAGAGGAAGAAAACAAGGTAGAAATAATATTCGAAAAGATAATGACCAAGAAATTTCCAAACCTGCTGGAAGACATAAGCTTGGAGACTTAAGAAAGTCAATGACCCCTATAAGCAAATAAAGTTAAGTTTATGGTAAGAAATATTACTAAAAGATACAGAGGAACATTTCATAATGATAACAGGATTGTGAGAGACAGAACACCCACCCCAAGTTGTCCCCGTCCTAATTCCTGAAACTTGTGAAAATGTTACTTTACATGGCAAAAGGGACTTTGCAGATGTGAATAAATTAAGGATCTTGAGTTTGAGGATTATCCATCATTATCAGATATCAGGAATCCACATTAAACATCTGATTTAATATAAGCACAAGAGTCCCTAAGAGAGAAAAGGCAACGTGTAGGTAAAAACAGAGAGGTTAAAGATGCTACTCTGATGGCTTTGAAGATGGAGGAAGGGCCATGAGACAAGAAATAAAGAACTATAGTGGTAGGAAGCTAGAAAAGGCAAGGAAACAGATTTGCCCCCAGGACCTCTGGAGTACCTTGGTGAAAGTGCATTCAGTGAAACTCATTTTGGGCTTCTGACCTACACAACAGGGAGATAATGAATTTGTGGGGTTTAAATTATCCCAACTTGGTATAGCAGCAGTAGAAAACTAGTATATGGAAGAATAAAACAAAAAATACAACAATTCTGAATTTTTCTACCCAATACTATGGATCCAAACATAAGTATAAAGTGACAGAACACTTTTTAAGGAAAATTAATAAATTATCACAGTTGAATAATGTTACACCTCTTAGTAATTAATAAAACAAGCAGATTTTTTTAATTAGTAGAGGTATGGAAGATTTAAGCAACACTATAAACTATCTTGACTTTGCTGGTATTTACAAAACACTGAGTACAACCATTGTAGAATATACATTCGTTAAGTGCACTGCACCATTTTCCAAAACATGTGCTGGGCCATAAAGTAAGTCTCTACAAACCTCAGAGAAACTGAAAACATACCAAGTATATTCTCTGACCACAGTGGAATTAAACTAGAAATAACCTTAGAACTCTTAAATATTGTAAAATTAAGCAAATTACAGAGCTCCTTCTCTGTTCCTCCTGTGCTCCAAAATTCTTGTACCTTGGGGGCTTTGGGGGGAGATGGAAAAAAAGAGAGAATGCATCTCCTAGCCCTGCAGAGTCAGGGCCCTCATTCACTCATCTTTGTCTCTGACACTGCTCGCCTACTCTGTAAAGCCTTTCTTTTGCCTTTCCACCAATTCCTGCCTCCTTTAAGGCCCACCTTAAGCCCTGCCTTTACCATGAAGCAGGCCATAATGACTTCAACTTTCTCTCAACTTTTAAACCACAAATTGCCCATGTCTCAATCACTTACCTTGAAGTATTATTTAAATATTCCATGTGTATAAACACTAATTCTTCAATAAGAATGTTGGCTATTTAATGATGTAATATATACCTCACAAAGGGCCGAAATAATTTTAGGACTATATAAATGTAAGTACTCCTTAACTGATGGGGACTCCAACCAGCAGGGTCCGTGTATTGTGGATGTGTGAGTTATGGCTGTGACAAATGACGAATAAATTCACACAGACTACTGAAACCCTGTGGAGAAAAAGGGACTGCACAGCCTCTCTCTAAGTGAGAGAGAGGGCCCCAACCCCTGCCTGGACAGGCTTTTATTGATATTCTAGGTACATTACATCAAGGATGGCCCTCATTTACTATGCACAGTCTCACTTTAGGTGGTTACCTTTTATAGATAACAAAGGAAAGAATGTTGCTAATTACTTCAAAGAGAAAGGACATTTGCAAATGCAAAGGAGAAAAGTGGTTGAACTGGTTACACTCCATCCTTCCGAGATTTAGCACAGATTGCAGTAAACATTTGCTGCCTCAATTCAGGGTGAATGAGTTTTAGCAAAAGCAAGCCTCAAAGCAGCCTAGGTATAATGCAGGCCTGATTCCCCACAGGAGAACCTGATCTGTGGGTTTGGCTTCCTGTGTGCCAATATGCTCCCTGCTGGCTTTCCAAGTCAGAGGCTGGGCTACCTTTACCACACCATACAGATAGGTTCCTATAGTGCTTCTTTTCATTGTGGCAATTCAATAAATACCATTCAAATTGGTCTAAAAATAGCATGCATGCTGTTACATTTTTAACATCCAAATAGCATACAATAAATTTAAGATCAGAAAAAAAATATTTTCACAGAGGAAATGATGATTGTATGCTGGTAGACATATCTAAAATCTAGGCACATTGCAACATAACATGCCCATAAAAGTCAAGGTTTGTGTTTTCTATTTATTGTTTAGATCAGGAGTGTCAAACTCATTTTCACCGGGGGCCACATCAGCCTCCCGGTTGCCTTCAAAGGGTCAAAATAATTTTAGAACTGTATAAATGTAAGTACTCCTTAACGCTTAAGGAGCTGAATTATATTCAGCCCTTTGAAGGCAACCACAAGGATGATGTGCCCCTCCCCCCGCAGTGAAAATGAGTTTGACACCCCGGTTTAGATATTCTGCAGAAGATAGTTAAATGTTTGACTAGTCGCTAAGAATCACCCATGATGAAACAGAAAACCAAGATGAAAAGAAAAAGAAAGCCAAGTCAATCATCAACTGGAGATATATCTACTATATAACTAGTGCACCTGCAATAAGTAGGGCAGTAATTCAAGCCCCACTTCACCAAGACCTATGTCTGAGTCGCCTCAGTCCCACTTAAAGTCCTCAAGGATATGATGTTTAATTTTGCTGTAAAATGCTACCCTAAAACTACTTTTAGATTTTAATAAATTTATATAGTTTATCAGAGTGCTGAAAACTCTAATACATTCACAAAATGAGAAAAATTAACATCTCGTGTAGAGCAAACAAATAGGAATTCACACTTTTGGAGGGCCTACATAATAATTTTGACATTTAAATTTGAAAGCACTTGTATAGTGTAATCCTTTATTAATATGAAAAATCTTTTAGAGACGTCCCCTCTATTTTTCAGGGCAAACATCTCTCTTGAACTATCTGAACTTCTTTAAAAAATTAATATGGCACCTAAGACAATACCGTAAAGAAAGTACAATTTCATTGACACTGTAGTATCTAAAAATCTTTGTTTCCAGATTAAACAGATAAATCAGCAGCTTATATTGCATGCCCAGTTCCTTACCCCCATTTGAAAACAATTGGTCAGTTCTTCCTTCCTGCTCCTACCTATCCAATGCTATTCCCCTTACACAAAACATCAGCATCTAATCCTTTGGCCAGACAGAATACTTAGAAGAGGTTCCTCAGGGACAAGAAGAAAGCGTGTACAGACATGCCCACTGTCTCACCTCACTTCTTTGTTCTAGGAGAATAAAAGCAGTTCTGATGGATAATAATTTTTAAGTCCCACAGAGATCACTAATTTGAATTACTTTAAAACTGGTTGTGAAACAGGAACTAAAAATATTACATACATAAAATAAGATATAAAAATGTATTCAGGGCATGTCTTTTTTTGCCGTGATGATAAATAAAACCATTAAATGTGACCTATAGAATGAAAGCTGTATTAAACTGTAAATATTTAGTAAAATTATTTTCCCATAGGAAGATGTCATTTTTGACAATTTTCACAGATAAGATCAACAAAATACCATAAAACTAAAATAATAAACTTGTTTTGAAGCTAATTAATAAACCTATTTGTCAAAGCTAATAAAAGTGCTGCACAAACACCCACAAAATGGGCATCAGTGTCATATATGCTTTGATTTCACAAAGGGTTGAGATATACTCTAATTTAAATAAATCTCTACCATACAAGACACTGAAAAAAAAACATGGTGTATGTAACAAATTGACTTGATATTTTCTTTTTCTTTACATATTAATAAAACCATTCTAAATCATTTTATATACTTAATACATTTCACTGAAAAATTTAAGAATTATTCTTCCATTGCTAGAGACAGATTGTTTCACCCAATTGTCCTTTTCACTCTCTTCCCCCACAATTTACTCAACAACAGAGGTGTCGCTGTGAAGAAAACAGACCAAACATGACCACTGTGAGGCCAGCAACTATTACATCACTGTCTCTGGCACTTTACTGTCAAAAGACCTTGCTGATACTTATTGACTACTGTGTAGGCAAACAGTCAGAAAATCATTTTTTATAATAATTAAAAAGCTTTAAACAGCTTTTAAAGAATTCTACATAGGCTTTATAACCACCTGATCCAGCTAAACATAAGATCTACAGACCAAATAGATTCATGGGGTCTTGATCCTCAGGAGTGTCATGCAATAGGAAAGAATCCATGCAAGTAGGCAGGTGGCAATACGTAGGCAGAAAATGTCAGGAATGAGTCAAGCAGGAGGCAGAGATCTAAGCAGATATAGGAGGCATCAGGGAGTGCATGTTGGCAGGTATCAGAGACTCAATAACAATGATTTACTGTATAACAAAAATTTAAAGTCAATCAACAAATATTTATTGAAAGTCTCCCCTGAATTAATCGCTGTTCTAGATTCCAGCAATCCAGTTGTGAATAAAACAAAGACGTTTACTTACATATACAAGGGTCTGTGCTAAGCATTCTGTGCACACAAGTGTGTTTTTGTTGCTGATGTTAGTACAAGGGAAAGTTTAATGACGAACTAAGCAGTAAACAAAAGCGGTCACTACGGCAGATGGAGCAACAAGACAGAGCACAAATTACTGGAATAGCGATACAAGGCAGGGCCAAAAGTTCAGTTCCTGGAATTAAGCTACTGAAGGCCTAGTAATAAAAGTTTAATTCATTTAGTACAAAAATTATGTCTGTACTATTAGAAATGAAAAAATAAAAAGAATTAAAAAAAGACAAAACTGACCTCTGAGCCACTGTTTCTCAGGAAACCCTGGTATTTAAGAACAGGATCTGTCCTGGAGTCTAGGTTAATGATAAATCTGCAAGTGTTAAGTAGCCTGACTTCAAAGGGCAGAGATATACAGTGGCAAGAAGACAAAAAGATCAGCTCAGATGAATTCAAAGCAATGCTTTAGGGCAAAATAATCTGATAAAAAAGAAAGACAGAGATTGGAGATGGATACAAAATAAGGCACAAAATAAAGCAAAAGGTGCATGTGATTGGAAGTCAGAAAATTTGGTTCTAGTCCTTACTCTTTTACCTAACATTTTCGGATACTTTCAGAGTCTATATCATCTTCAAAAGAGGAATACACAAATGTGACTAGGAAGCTCAAGTAAGAAAACAGGATTCACTCTCTGATCTTCAAGGAGCCATACAAATGTTAGTTATTACTATCATTAGAGAAGAGACTACAGCAGTCATTAAATAGTAAACACCAGAACTAGAGTGAAGGCAATGTGAATTACTAGGGTCAGGACAAGGGGAAAAGTACAGTATAAGAGACATTAAGGCAGAGGAAGCAGCAGTATTTGTCAACGACTGGGGTAAATACAAAAAGAGAAATTTTTAAAACCTAAGTACCAGAGATAATATTAAGAGAGAGAGTGATTTTTTAAAAATTAGAGTACTGAATTGTGAAAAAAAATACTAAGCTAATAGTACTATATCCATGTAAAGATGGTATAGAAAGCACAAGTGGGTACAACTTTGTTCAGTCATGATTAAACTTTCTAACATTAACAACACTGGCAATTGTAGCTTTTCAGATTTTGATATATATTCCTCTATTTATATTATATTATGATACAGATCAAGAATTAAAAAACGTATCAGCTGATTACTTTTAACTTGTAAAGGGAAATGCTGTGAGGCTTCTTTGTATTACTTTGCAAATGTAATAGACAAGGAAAAGGTTTTGCTTCCTTCATGATGTCACCTACGGAGTTCTGTAAGGCTACAGCCAACAATACCAATCCTCAGTGACTCTAGATTGGATCATCCTGGAAGGAAGGTTTTACAAGTGTCATATCATACTGGTCCACATCATTAATTAAAACACCATTGTGATTGCTCAGGCGTTGAATAATTTAAAACCTGAACTGGGAGAGCGGCACAGGAAATGGAAAAAAGGGTATAGACACAAAAGACAGTAAGAACAACACATCTGTACATGAATGTGCACTGATCAGGGCTCTATCACCTCAGTTATACTGGTGGGAATCCAATTTGGCCCCTCTTCTGAACGACGTCTAATTCTGTCATTTAAATGAGCAAAGGATAAACTGTGGACAGAACAATATCCAGAAAACATCGGTTTAGTACGGTCTAGTCTCTAGGTGGACAAAGATGATTAGCAAGTTTTGAGGCCTGCCTAGTTAGTAATTCAGTAGGAATAACCCACACATAAAGTAACGTGTGGAATGATGTAAAGCATACTTTATATTGCTGATCAGTCTCCTCCAACAGTGCAAATGCTTCTTAACTTGGACATCTTACTAGGAACACAATGTAGTTCCTTAAGTTCTCTATGAGTTCTTTGTCTGCTGGTCTTAATACCTCATTATCACATCTCACCTGAATACATAAATGTCACTGCTTATGAAACACCATAAAACTACAGAAGCAACAGAATTTATGAACCAAAGCCATTTAATTCAGAATGTTCAATGAGTGGCCAATACCCAAGCACCTACAGTAGCATCAGTGAGAATTACCCATTAACACATAGAGGCATACCTCGAAGACATTGTTTCAGACCACCTGAATAAAGCAAATATCTCTTTATAGCATGTTACACAAACTTTTTTATTTCCCAGTGCATACAAAGGTTATGTTCACACTATACTGCAGTCTATTAAGATGCAAAAGCATTATATCTACAACATGTACATTCTTTAGTTTAAAAAAAAACTTTACTGATACAAAAATACTATCATCTGAGCCTTCAGTAAGTGTTAACCTTTTTGTTGGTGCAGGGTCTTGCCTGGATGTTGGTGGCTGCTGACTGATCAGGGTTATGGTTGCTGAAGGCTGGGGTGGCTGTGGCAATTTCTTAATGTAAGACAACCATGAAGTTTGCCCATCAATTGACTCTTCCTTTGTGAACAATTTCTCCATAGCATGCAATGCTTTTAATAGCATTTTACCTACAGTAGAATTTCTTTCAAAATTGGAGTGAATTCTCTCAAATTTTGCTGCTCCTTTATCAACTAAGTTTATGTAATATTCTAAACCCTTTGTTGTCATTTAAACAATCCTCACTGCATCTTTACTAGGAGTAGATTCCATTTTAAGAAACCCCTTTCTTGGCTCATCCATAAGAAGCAACTGCTCATCCATTAACATTTATCATCAGATTACAGCAACTCAGCCACATCTTCAGGTTCCACTTCTAATTCGGTTCTCTTGGTATTCCCACCAAATCTGCAGTTACTTCCTCCACCAAAGTCACAAACCCCTCAAAAGTCATCCATGACGGTTGGAATCAACTTCTTCCGAATTCCTGTTAATGTTGAAATTTTGACCTCTTCCCAGGAGGCTCAAAGGATCTTCATGGTACCTAGAATGGTAAAATCCTTCCAAAAGATTTTCAATTTACTTGACGTAGGTCCATCAGAAAGTCAACTATCTATGGCAGCTATAGCCTTTCATATGTGTTTCTTTTGACCTGAAAGTCAAAATCACTCCTTGATCTATGGGCTCCAGAATGGATGTTGTGTCAGCAGGCATGACAATAATATTAATCTCATGTAGATATCCAGCAGAGCTCTTGGGTGACCAGGTGCATTGTCAATAAGCAGAAATATTTTGAAAGGAATTTTTTTTCCTGAGCTACAGGTATCAACAGTGGGCTCAAAAATATTCAGTAAACCATGTTGTAAGCAGGTAGGCTGTCACTGAGGCTTTATTCTTCCAATTACAAAGCACAGGCAGAATAAATTTAGCATAATTGTTAAGGGCCCTTGAATTTTTGCCACAGTAAATGAGACATGGCTTCAATTTAAAGTCACCAGCCACATTAGCTCCTAACAAGGGAGTCAGCCTGTCCTTTGGAGCTTTGCAGTCAAGAAGTGACTTCTCCTCTCTAGCTACAGAAATCTGAGATAACATCTTATTTCAGTAGAAGGCTATTTCATCTACATTGAAAATCCGCTGTTTAGTGTAGTCACCTTCATTAATTATATTAGCTAGATCTTCTGGATAACTTTCTGCAGCTTCTACATTAGCACTTGCTGCTTCACCTTGCATTTTTATGTTTCAGAGATGGCTTATTTCCCTAAATCTCATGAACCAACCTCTGTTAGCTTCAAACTTTTGTTCTGCAGCCTTCGCACCTATCTTAGCCTTCACAGAATTGAAAAGAGTTAGGGCCTTGCTATGGATTAGGCTTTGGCTTAAAGAAAGGCTTAAGTGGTCTTCTCTTCAGACCACTAAAACCTTCTCCATATGAGCAATAAGGCTGTTTCACTTTCTTATCATTTTTATGTTCACTGGAGTAGCACTTTTAATGGCTTTCAACAACTTTTTCCTTTGCATCCACAAGTTGGCTACCACAAAAGGACGAGCTTTCAGCCTATCTCAGCTTTCAACATGCCTTCCTCACTAAGCTTAACCCCTCCTAGCTTTTGATTTAAAGTGAGAGACAACATGACTCTTCCTTTCACTTGAACACTTACAGACCATTATAAGGTTATTAATTGGCATAGTTTCAATGTTACTGTGTCTCGGAGATTAGGGAGGTTGAAGAAGTGAGGGAGAGATGGGAAAACAGCTGGTCACTGAAGCAGTCAGAACACACACAACATTTATCAAATAAATTCACCATCGTATATGTGCACCTTATATGGTCCATGATACCTCCCCCAAAATTACAATAATAACACCAAAGAAGACTGCTAACAGATGATCATAATTAGTATAACAATAAAAAGTTTGAAAGACTGCAAGAATTATTAAAATATAGCACAGAAACACAAAGTGAGCAAATGCTGTTGGAATATGGTGCTAATAACTTGCTCCACGCAGGGTGGCCACAAACCTTCAATTTGTAAAAAACACAGTATCTACAAAGCACAACAAAGCAGAGCTCAATAAAACAAGGTATGCCTGCAAAAGGAAGATTTGGTTTTGCAACAAGAGCAAGTTGCTAAATGCCTGTCATCATGATGATGTAACATAATTATGTTTATTAATAAAGTACTTAGAGAACCCACAAATCACTGAGAATTTAGCAATAACATGGCACAATTAGTGGAGCCTCCAGGAATATGTTCAACTGGCTTAATTGCCCATTATATTTGTTAAGCAACTACTATGTTCTAGAAACTGTGCTTAGAATCTACAACTATTATTTTAGTTACTATTGCTCAACTACAGTTTCTCAAAATGTGGTTATTCCTCCTCTCTTTAGAGGAAAAGTCACATTATCTACCTTATATGTGAAATTGGTGCAATGACCAGATGCAAGGGAGTAAATAGAGTAGTATTTGTCACATAAATAGACTGATGAAGAAAGAATGGAAAGTAAAGGAATTGGTGTTACATGGAAAGGAATGAAATGGCATAGAATGGTATGGTGCTGGCTCTATTCTGAAGTTCCTCTTTTTTGTCACTACCTTGGGGCTTGACTGGAGCTCCTCTGTGAAGGAGCCATACTTGTTTACTGTGAGATCATTTGAACTAATAATTCATATAATAAAATACTAGCATTTATAACAAGATAAGGAATGTGACTTTTCTTGTTGCCTCTTAATTTCAACTACAAGCCTCAGGAAAAGAAAGTTTCTAGATGCATCCCCACAGTATTTACCAAGAGTTGGCCAAACTGGCTCTTCAGCTATCAATGCTTATCACTCATCTTCAGGCTATAAAAGATAAGGCTAAAGAATTCTGGTGGGGATACTATGAAGATAATTCATAGGTATGGAGCATATTTTTTCTCTTTTCCTCTCCAAGTATAGGAAAGAAAAACATCTCTCCTCTTATTGAGCCAAGTGAGGGAGTAGTTTTTAAAGACTGAAGAGCCATAAGGGGATTGTGGCCTTTCACTTCCATAGACACAGTATTCCCATCTCAAAATGTCCATCTCATAAAAGACAGGTCCAGCTCAGAGTGTCCACCCAGGAAGAGTAAGACTCCCTGGGAAAATATTGTGTTCCCTCTGGAGTTCAGACTGGAAAAGCCTGAAGGTAGGAAGTCAAAAAAAAAGTTCAGAGGGCAGTAACTGAGTGAGCAAGCTGCATTTTGCTGTTTAGATAAGTCACATATATGTGATATTTCACATTGTCCAAGTGACAAAGACAAGAGTGGCCAGACAATAAGCCATTTCATAGGAATTTTGCCACAGAAAGTTGACTGCCACAGGAGCAAAGGGACATTCACTGTAAGATAGGAATTATGAGGAGTGTAAGAAGGAAAAAGGAGCTATAGCATTCTCAATAGGTCAGGCAGAGAATGCCACTCTCATTACAGATATAGCAAACCTCAGGAGGCTCTTCAAAGAACCCAAAGGCCTAACAGCGAACTAATAAAAGCCAAGAGAGAACTACAAAAGAGTACCAAGTAAAGAAGTACAAAGAACACTAAGTAAAAGAAATTTTGCTCTTCTTCCTTAAATGTCTCTCCACTCCCTCTTTGCAAGACCCAGGAGAGGTAGCATGGGCATGGAAGGAGAAATGGATGAGGTCAGGACTGAACTGGATGGAAAGAAAAGAACAATGAATTGAATGTTTTTGGTTTAGATTGTACAGTACTTTAATTCCTAAAAATGAGACCATTCTTACAGCTGAAAATAACCTGAAAGTAAGGAGACACACCCAAGAGTTTGGAAAGAATAACCAGACAAATTTTGATTGAAGCATAATGCCCACTTAGATGTAAGCTACCAAATTCAGCCCACTCAACAAACCAGTTACATTGTCTTCAGGAATCATATTTGAGAAGACAATTTAATGATCTAGGGAAGCACTCATGAAATAAAAAATGTAAAGTGTAAACAATATATACTGAAAAACTGTATAGGCAATAGGATTTCACTTACATAAATGAAATTATGTTAAAATATACTAGGCAGAAACAAAATGTTTTTATTTAGCTGGGGTGAAGTTCTCCTAAATTTTCTAATATGAACAGATAACATTTTTATAATCAGAAAAAAATATACTGCTAAAAATGTTTCTTTTGCATTGACAACTAGGCTAACTGTCAAAAGTAGTCATGTGAAAAACTATGAAAATGTTTACTCTTACATTGAATCAACTTCTACCTACTTTTTAGTGTTATTAATATTGTTCCAAATCTTGCAGCCAAAAGCAATTGCCATAATAATATCAGATGATAAAAAACTAGTACATGCTTGAGTTTCAAAGCCAGAAAAATAAACTTGTCAATAGAATGCTCACCCAAAACTGTCACGTGAGTTCTCTACAAGACCACAACATGGCAGGCTACTGCAAACAGAATTTAGAGAATCAATTACTCTTCCACCCCCTCTCCGTAGTGTCACCAGCCAACTCAAAATTTTCATTATCCACTTTCTCCTGGTTAGCAAACCATCTCCAGCCCCCATCAAAACCAGTCATCTAAGATCTTCAAGTTGCTCTTTGGTCTAAAATATGGAAACAGTTCATCAAACTCCTGTTCATCAAAGTCATCATAGTAGAAGCCCAAACTTCCCAGATCATCTAATATAAAAATAGTCACTTAATACTACTCTATATATGACCTCTCATTTGGCCCCATCATCTATTTCTTCCTTTCTTCCTAAACACTTCCATTGTGTGTTGGAAATCATGGTCCAAAAGTAGCAGTACAGATGAGTGGTAAAACCTGGAACACTGGCTGGAGTCAAACTTGTCAGAATTGAAATCCAGCCCTTTCACTTAGAGCTGTGTGTGTGACCCCAAGAAAATTGCTTAACTTCTCAATTTCCTCACTCATAAAAATGGGACTAACAATAATAGTACAGTTGTATCACCTGACAACAGGAATATATTCCGAGCAATGTATCATTAGGAGTACTTACACAAACGTAGATGGTCTATCTAGCCTGTACACACGGAGACTATATGGTATAGCCTACAGCTCCTAGGTTACAAGCCTGAACAGCATGCTACTATACCAAACAATGTGAGATTAAATCAAGCACAGGAGAAAATTATGCAATGAAGAGATGTAGTAAACATGAGACATACAAGACTGCGGCCAGCATAACACAGTATGTGGTTTTATAGCAAATTTTGTTTTAATAGGTAGAAAGGGTACACTCTAAAGCAACAATTCAAAGTATGGTGTAGTAAATACATTAACCAGCAACACAGCCATTTATTATCATTACCAAGTATTATATGCTGTACATAGCTGTACGTGCTGTACATTTACATGATGGGCAGCACAGTTGGTTTGTTTACAACCTACATCAGCAACACCAGCATCACCAAAAACATATGTGAGTAAATGCATTGTGCTACATCATGACATTGCTAGCTGGGTGATAGAAATTTTTCAGCCACTACAGTAATATGGGACCATGGTTATATATGTGGTCCATCATTGACCAAAATTACACAGCACATGACTGTACCTATCCTACAGGATTATTGTAAGGATCACATGAGTTAATATGTGGTTTAGAGTTTAGAACATGTGCTTCTGCTATAGAATGAGTCCTTGATAGCTCATTTATTCTGATTAGAGCTCACCTATATCCACCTATATCCTCAACCTAAAATGTGACTTGCCCATCCCGAGGACATGGCTTTTACTAAAGTGGTCTCAAGTAAGGCTACTTCTTCTTTCACATTACATAAAAGCCATTGCCTAGAGGTAGGTTTTCTTCTTGCTCCCTTGTGCAGCTTCCAACCTGTCTCTCCCAATTCATCTTCCAAAGATTCCATCTTCTTTGAAGTACTCGTCATCATACCTTGCCACTCCTCAGCATCCTTTATTGCTGTCTTTCTCACACAGTCTCATCCACTGATCTCATTTACGGTCTATAATATCCCCTTCACCAAGACTTCTATTATCATTCTTGGCAGCTTCAAATCCTTTAGGTGATACACCAACACCATTATCTCACAGTTTGATCTCCTTAAGAAACATTCTTATTTTTGTTTTTAAAAAAGATATAGTCAGAAGAGAACCACTTCATTTTTATATTCGCAGTTGCAAACAACATCCACCTACACCCTCAAAAGTTCTTTTTATCTTGTTAAAATGTAAGTCTCCCTCTTTATACCTAAAGCCATTCTCTCCATTTTCCCTCTTCACTCATCCCTGGTCTCATCTCAAAGGTCCATCCTACAAATATCTCCTATCTTTATCACGCCATCAATTTTTCCCTGTCTTGGATCATTCCAGTCAGGCATAAGCATTGCTCATTATCATCCACTAAAATAATCTCCCCTTAACCTTATTCTCCTTCGTCTCACTTTTCTGCACTTGTTCACAGCAAAATCTTCCAAGAGCACGACTGATTTCACTGTCTCTTCATTCTTGTGTCTCATTCTTTCCTTAATCCACTCCAAGTGACCACTCCACTGAAACCGCTCATAACCGAGTCACCAATAAAGTCTTACCAAAGCTAATGGTCAATTTTTGTTCACATCTCACTTGACTTCCACCAACATTTGAAACAGTTGACCAGCTTCTAGGACAACATAATCCCCCTGCTTTTTCCTAACCTCACTGGATGCTCTTCTCCAGCCTCATTGGCTTGATTTTTTTTTTATTGGCCTCTAAACTTTAGGGTGCCCCAGGGCGTTCTCCCCACAAGTCTTACCTAAATGTTTTCCCTTCATCGATGACTTCATATAACCCCACGCTTCAACCACATAAATGATGCCGCTTCTCAAAAGATTATCGTCAGCCCACACATATTCCCTGCGATCCAAAGTCTATATTCAATAGCCAACTTGACATCTTTATCAGGATGTCCAATAAGTATAGCAATCACAACAAAGCCAAAGTAGAACTAGTAATCCCCTTTCCCAAAAAATCAATTTCTTCTCAATGCCTCAAACCCAATAATCTACTTGGTTCTTCTCTTGTCATTACATGCTTTATTTGCAAATCCTAAGAACTCTATCCTAACAAACATCCCAAATCTACTGTTCACCATCGGTACTTCCATTGTTTAGTCCAAGCCTCCTCCATCTCTCTTCTAGAACACAACAGCAGATTTCTCACTGGTCTGCCACCTCCATTTTTAACTATTATTACACAATCCATCTTCTACACAATGACTAGTTATCTAAGAGTTAAATTAGATCATGTCATAGCTCCACTTAAAGCTTCCTAAAAGCCTTCCCACTGAAGTTTTTTTTGCCAGAAAGGTAGAGCAGGGTCTGGAGGGATAAATATGAGGGATAAATGGTGATGGACAGAGACCTGACGTGGGGTGCTGAAGACACAATAGAGTATACAGATGATGTGTTGTAGAACTATGCACCTGAAACCTATATAATTTTGTTAACCAGTGTCATCCCAGTGAATTCAATAAAAAGAAAAAAATAAAAAGGAAAAATAAAAGTGCCCTTAGGTCATCTAAAAATAAAATAAAATAATAATTTTTATCAAAAAAATAATAAAATCCAAACTTTCTATTCTAGACTACAAGGCCCTAAATGATCTGGCTCCTGCCTATCTCTGTTATCATCTCCATCGTCTTTTTTATTCGCTATATTTGGCTATAATCCTCTTTAAAACATTCCACTAACAGGCCAGCTTATTTTTCACAGCTTTTGCACTTACTTTTGTTTAGAAATTCTCCTCTCATATCTTCTTATAGCTCACTTCATCTTCTCCAGAGTACTTATTGACACCTGAAATTATTTTATTTTTTTGTTTATGGTCTCTACCCTTACCCAATGTTAGCTCTTTGAAAGTGAAAACTCTTATATTGCTCACTTCTCCATCCTCAAACCTCAGAACACCCTTCCTGCAACATCAATAGCAGTCAAATACTTTTGACAGACTGACCAAATTTTCCTTACGAATTATCAGGAGCATACTATATTTCCTCTTACGGTGTTGAGAACCAGATCTGACATGCTTACTGATGTATTAAACACTTCACAGATAAGGACAAAGAAGAAATAAAAGTCTACCCATACTCTTAAATAATTTAAAATTCATTGAGGAGAAAGAACCAACATAAACCCAAGATACTAAAGGCAACTATTTACAAACCAGTCTATCATATACTACAAATTATACTTACATATGTGAATATGACATAATTAATCAGGGAAACCACCTTTAGGAGAGAATAATTCTATGAAGTATACGAGGTCTGCCCGGAAAAAGACCAGCCACTGTTAATACAATGAGAACAGTTTGCGTGACATCGAAGTAACCTGGCAGCTAAGGAGAGTGGACTGGAATGTACATGCGTGAACAATGATGGCTTCACTATACTAGTCAGTGAGGCTGATATATACCATTGAGTGAGTATGTGTACCGTGTGGCCATCACATTCAAAATAAGCGAGTAGAGCAATGAATCTGCATCAAATTTTGCATTAAGCTTGATCATTCCTCCGTGGAAACTATTCAGATAATTCAGAAGGATTTTGGGGATGATTCAATGAATGCAGTGCAAATAAAAGTGTGGCACAAATGCTTCAAAGATGGTCGAGAATCTGTTGAAAGTGATCCCTCCAGAACTCTTGAAAGTTCTGGAAGGCCTGCAGCAAATAGAACACCTAAGAATGTTGAACATGTACGGGCTGCGATCAACAAAGATCAGCAACTGACAGTGCAGGAACTAGAAGCTGATGTGGGGATTCCAAAAACTACTCTGTCCAATATTTTGATCTTAGCATGAAAAAAAAATTTGTTCTGTAGCTTCTGCTACCAGATCAGAAGGAATATCATGCTGCAGTTGCTAATGACTTGATTCAAACCACTACCAATGAACCAGATTTCCTCAAGAAAGTCATAACTGGAGATGAATCCTGGGTTTATGGCTATGATCCGGAAATGAAGGCCCAGTCGTCCCAATGGAAGTCACCTGGTTCTCCATGCCCGAAGAAGGTACTGCAAAGTCACAGCAAGATCAAGATCATACTAACTGTGTTTTTTTATTGGGAAGGTGTTGTCTATCATGAGTATGACCCTCCAGGCCAAACAATTAATAGAGTACTACTTCAATGTTCTTCATAGATTGATAGATGCAATACAATGAAAATGGCCTCAGCTATAGGCAACTGGTGATTGGAAGCTTTATCACAGCAATGTGTCTGCTCATGCATCACTCTCATGCAGAATTTTTTGGCAAAACATCCAATCGCCCAGGTGACTCAGCCCCCCTACAGCCCAGATTTGGCTTTTCCCAAAACTAAAATCACCTTTGAAAAGGAAGAGATTTCAAATTGTTGATAACATTCAGGAAAATACAACAGGGTACCTGATGGTTTTAAACAGTGGAAGAGACTCTGGGAGAGCTGTGTGAGGTCCCAAAGAGCCTCCTTTGAGGAGGACTGAGGTGCCATTGTCCTATGTACAATGTTTCTTATATTTTGCATCTTCTTTAATAAATGTCTCCATTTTTCATAGTACATGGCTGGATACCTTATGGACAGACCTTATGTATTATCAACACTTTTACAGATGAAGAAATTGAGGCTCAGTCAACTTAAACAATTCGCTTGAGGTTAATAACTAGGAGTCAGGTTCAAACAAGTCTCTTGATGTTAAATCCCATTTTCCTCTTAAGAAATCATTTTTGGCATTTCCTTATTACCAAAGCTGATTACTTTGAAAAGTATATCTAACAACAGTTTGAATAATCACAAATGAAGCTGTCAAGAACATCTAGAAGTCCATAACTCCATCAATATCACATGTTCAAAGTGCCTTGGGTCTTTGGGTCTTGAAAGACAGAACAGATCATCAGTCTCCTGAGAAAGAACACAGCCTATTACCCACAGGACACTGGGACTGATGAAGCAGATACATCAGAAATACACAATTAACAAAGGGATTTTATATTTTATTCAAACTATTCTTAGAAATGGAATATTTTAGAGAACTTTCCACTTCCATAGAAGCTAAGGAAGCTTCCTGCCTTACTCAGATACAAGCTGGCCACTCTGAAGGAATTAGTTATTAACAATGTGGGAAAAGGGTATGTGTTTAATTGTGCATGCATGCATGTATGTGTGTATACTCATGTCTTTTATATGTGTGGATAAACAACTGTCAGTAAATCTTTGCAAGTAACATCTGATGAAAATAGAATGAAATTTATGGAGAAGGATTATTTTTTAATGAAATGGGCATGAAAATTAGAATGAGTACAGAGGAAAAGAATAGAAAGCCAATAAGCCAATAAGGCTATGTTAAAGATTAGGAGATTAGAAAGAGTAGTTGTCATGAGACTTAAATTATTAAAAAAACAGTTTATATTACTCTTTTGGAAAATAAGGAGTCATTTTCTTAGAAAGTGGACTAATGTTAGTACAATGGCTATAGAGGTGAACTATTCCAATAGTTTGCACATATGTGTTCATATTACATTTATGGCATGTTTCATGGAAGAGTTATCCAGTCTTGTAAGGACATTGGAAGATTCTCCCAAAGGGACTGAGTTCTTTAAGGGCAAAATCCATATCTATTCATCCTACATTTCCCAGTGCCTGGTAAAGTGTTTGGAGTGCCCTTGACTTTAGTGTACCTCAATAAGTAATAAATGGAATTAAATTAAATTGAAATATATTGAATTTATCTGAATCCAAATAATTGGAATGATCAGAAATAAGAGCTATTCATTATCCTCGTAAGTTAATTTTTATTCCCCCATTTAAGATATCAAAATACCTAAAAGTTACTTACTTAATGAATTTCTGCTGTACTTACAGAGAGCTTGAAGCAATGGCTTTCTTTTTACACTTTTATAACCCTTTACAAAGAGGCTATAATGTACTCAGCAGAAGTGTAATGACATGTAGAGGGACCTGAGTCATAGAGAAGTGTCATGTTATTTTTCCACAGGGTTACTTTTACACCACCGCCACCTCAAAGTGAGTCAGTGAAACAGAAGAGATCTGCACTCGAAGTCCAAAAGCATTACTTTCACCACAAAAGTTTTTAAAAGATTCAATCATACAAGGAAAATTATGTAGTGTGCAAATAAACATATTTGACAGTCAAAGGCACAAAGATGACTGTTTTTGGAAACACAAGTTGCTGTTATTGTGTTTTCCAAGTAAATAGCATGGTTTTCATTAGAATGTACAGAAAACAACTCAAATAAATAAGCATCGGTTTTTTTGATATAAAGGCAGGGAATCAGATGATTTTGAAAGATATTCATACTCAGTTTCATTACTCTATTTCTACCACGACGTTTATTATTTTAAAAGCTAGTATCAGTAGGATTGTTCTGCTCGTCAAAGACCACAAGTAGGACTGTTTGTCACCTTCAACAGTCCACTTCACTTTCGTGCACGTATTTTCTAGGTTCATCCAACTTCAGTGTTTCATTTCACAGTAAACCAATGTGTGAAAGACACAAAAGGTATTTATTTTGCCAGTTCAATCAAGTTTTTCTAAACAGGTTTGTTTTAAAAAGTAAAGTTTTTTTCCAGGATCGTTTAAGTTTCAGATTTTGTTATTCCAATGCAAATAAAACTAGTCACCTAATCAAAGAATTCAGCAGTTAACATTATACAGACAAGGAAGAACAATTATGAGTAAGGTCTTATGGGGAAAAAGTCACAGATTTATTTTTTATATAATCATGGTAATTAAATTTAAAAAAATGCAAAATGATATAACATGAACTATATAAAGGAAGAACAAAATTATTCAGATATATTTTCTAAGTTAGCTAAAAAAATGGCAATTCAATCAAATCTTTCAATTTCTTCATGTTAGTCATAAAAATAGTGAGATGTTCTCTTAGAGCTTATATATAAAATGTGTATATGAGTGTGAGTATTAACTCTATTTTCAGATGAGAAAACTAAGGTACATAAAGTTTAAGAGGTTGCCCTAAAACTTTGAACTCAAATCTATGTGACTCTAAAGTCCATGCTTTTTTCAATACGTCATGTTGCCAAGATAAATAAAACTAAGGCAGAGATAGTGGTAAAAGAAAAACTAATGATTGTGAAGCTAGAAAAAGAGAGATCAACCAGCATTTAGTAATTCCTTGATGGATACTGGGATAAGACAGGGCATTATTGCCACAGAAACTATGCTTCTAATCTAGCTACCAGGAGCCAGAATGGTTACTTGATTTTAAGGATCAGTACCCTTGATCCCTTTGCACATTTGTGTTCTTCCCTACTCCATCTCACATCAGTGAAGCTGTCGTGAGAAAAAGCAATGGCCAACTCACCTGGATGGGCCAATCCCATACTGAGCAAGTGCAGAGAGTATACCAGTAGCCTGGCCTAGCCCAACATACAGTCATGGGCTGCTTTTCAAACCTGAGATGTGAATCCATCACTGTGCATGTATTGTATGGCCAGAGCAGAAGCAAAAAGAACCATTTTCCTATTAATGCAAAGGTAGACATAGTTCAGTGGTGACTAAAATTTTCCATTTCAAAATCACAATCAAGAGAGCTAAGATGAGGAGTCAAAGCTTCAAGCTTCTTCACAAACCTAACATATCATACTAAACCAAAATGTCTTAAGGATGAGTTGAGAATCTTTTTCATCAATTGATATTAAGAAACAAATATCGCATCTAAAATTAATACAAAATAATATTGAAGATAAACTGTAATTGAAAAAAGAAACACATATCAATTCATTTTATTTATTAGCATTAATATATTTTATACCATATTGGCCAGATTCATCAACTCCCTTGTGCGTGTGTGTATGTGTGTGTGTGTGTACATATACACACACACACACATACACACTTCATGTCAATCCCGTACCAAAATCACAGCTTCTGGATCTCAGCTAAAATCTTTCTCAAAACATACTGAGGCCTCCAAGCTGACACATAGGTTAAGGAAAAGCTGGACAACTAGCCTGGCCAGAGGCCTGGGTGACAGGGAAGTGAAGTGAGGTCCAGGAGTGACCCAGGCTTGATCAGTGCCAGCAGATGTGTACGCTTGGATCCACTCTGATGGCAGCTTCCAGTTCTAAGCGGCCCACATGAGCTGAAGGAAATGGGGACGTTTCCCCCTCCACAGAAAGAGAGCTTTCAATACTTTCATTTAATCCAATAGCTTTGTATGCAAGACATAGGAGGAAAATATGTTTCAGGAAATCAAGACAAAAGCCAATTCTGGGCAAATAAATAGGGGTGACAGGAAAAGCCATGATCCTAAAAGCAAAGGCGTATCAGTTTGAAGCAGCAACACAAGCTTTAGACCAATGGGCTGTCGAGGACGATGACAGTGCTCTGATTTACAACTGACTTTATTTAGGACTCACCAAGAAATTCAGAGGTACTAAGCAGATAAAAATAATGATCATAAAATGGTAGTAGCAACTATTCCTTATAAACATTTGCTGATGCCAGTACTATGACAAAGGTTTATACACATTATCTTATTTTATTCTCACAACATATGAGGTAGGTACTATTTTCTCTAATTAAGCCCCCTGTAGACTTTGAATATAAAAATATCTTCATTCATAATGATCTGATAAAGGGGATGAGAATTCTGGAAAATGACTGGAGATATTCTTCATTAGTGTTAACCAATTTATCCAATTTAACTGATTCATCCCCACTAACATCCAGTAGCTGCTTTAAACAGCATATTTGCTGTGAATGTAAAAGTTATATTAAAAAAGCAGCAAAGCTACCAAGTCCATCCCAGAGTCAAACTCAAAATCTTAGCTTTATTATTAAGCATCGCACTAAAATCACTGAACTTACAAATCATCAATACCCACAGCACTCAAAGACACATAACTTGTATGCCTATGTTTAAATAGAATGAGGTAGAATCCTAATATTGAAACATAAAAGGAGGCCACAAAATTAATGTCAAAACACGCTCAAGTTTAAAACTGAAATCAAGTCTTCAAGTTACTGTATGTCGAGAGCTGCAGTCAAAGAACACCTAAACAAGATCCATGAAAAAGCATGCTGTTATACCAAGTTAATACAAAATTCAGAATCAAAGGTAACTAAAGAAACCCTATACTCAAAGACAAGAACCAAATCTGCTACAAAGGTAACAGAAGTCCAGTTACACTTATGTAACAAAAGAGATAAGAACATAATCAAGGGCAGATAGAATCTGTTACCAATTTAAGGCCAAGCTGGCAAACTAAAATTCAAAAGCATCATAGCATGCTGCCTAACTGGAGAGTTGAAAATGTCACAGATGTCACATTTGGATTAATGTACCTTAAATGGCAGGCCAAATACTGAGGAATGAAATCTGTAATCTCATGTTTAATCAATCAGCAGCTGACAGCTTCCATTTTAGGGCAGCATAGATGCAGACTAGGTGACCGACAGGCAGCTCAAAGAAAGGTGTTTTGTGTTGAACAGAGGTGAACACAAGCACAGTAAATGCCTTAGAAATGCACTGATTTTCAAGGAACATGGTGTGGATGGACCTGTGCTTGGTTTACCATCATAGCTTAGACTAATGTGTTGAGCAAATATGTGTTATATTATACATTATATCTTGCTTTATATATAGCTTAAAAGATAAAATTATATATCAATACCATCTTCTCCTGAAAAGCACCCTGAGGACAGTAGCATTTAACCACACACCCTGGGTGCACGGAACTACCCTCCCCCTGCCACAACGAGTGACCAACACACCACATCAGAATGATTATCTACAGCTCGACCCTCTCCAAGATTTCTTGTTCCAGCTTGCTGAGAGAAAAAAATCTGATTTAGAAACTCCAATTCCAGAAAATAGTCATTGGTAGAGTCTGTGCTCACCAGTGGAAACGAAAACATTACCAAGAATCATAAGGCACACCACAACTCTTAGAAAAATGAAATTAATGTCCCTATTAGACAACAAAGGCTTGTCAATTACTATTTGATATATGAATTGAATATATAGAGTGGAATTATTAAAGTAAAGCAGGTAATGTATATTTAACATGTCATACAAAACACCCTTCTTTAATATAAAGAAATAGAAAAATTCATACACTATACTTTAAAGTGGTAAACACCAGGCTATAAAAGTGTATCCAGATTACAACCATTTTTAAAAATGTTGATATACATATGAAAGTACATATATAAAAAGTCCCCCAAAATGCTAATAGTAATTATATCAGGATGGTGAATTATGATTGATTATTCTTCTCATCTTTTCCCAGATACTTTCACTAATGTGATTACATTATTTCAATAATAGAAAAAAATGATATTAAAAACTGATTTTGATATAATTAGACTAGGCCTGAAAGATCTATTTCCTGATTCTAAGTATCAATCTTCTTTTAAAATGCTTTCAGCTAAGTCTTCCCTTAGCTCTATCAATAAGTACTACAGACACATTGCTCCATGAGCTCCAGGTGCCAGGAAAAATGTTTTCATAAAAATTGTAAATTTATTTTTTAAATCCTGTGTTATTATTATTTCTGGTTTTTATACTTAGTTTATTTACTCCTTGCAGCTCTCTCTAATCTGTAGCCTGGTACAGTGTGTTGCAGCCATGCTTGACAAGAGAAAGCAAGGAAAGCATTAGCAACATTTTCAAAAACCTGGTGCAGGCCAGCTCAGAAAGGAAGCTCGCATTTTTTTTAACCAACGAAACCAGGCTCTTAGAAGAGGTTAAGCAACTAGCACGAGATATAACTCACTACGACTGTTCATCTCACAAAGTTTACGGCAGTGCCTTTCCAAAACACTAAAGACAATGCCAACTGAACATCTTCGTGGAAAGAGAAAAATAAAAATAGTGGATTTTACTGAACTGCAAAAGGAATTTGGTAAGACAGAACAAGATGGTATGCGATTTACATATTGAAAATAAAAAAAAGTAACTAAGAGACTAGGTAAGGTAAGGTTTTTGGAAGTATTTATACAAATTTTTGTTTCATTCATAGTGGTACAAGTAATCGGCACTTGAAAAGCAAAAAAGTAAATACAGGCACCTATAAGCACTTTGCAAATTCAGGTTATGGTTTACATGTTACAGAACAACTAATCCAATGGCTGGCGTGTGGAATATAACCAACACGCTCATTGTTGGTTATATCAAACTCATCTCTAATAACAAACATTACTGCCTATGTTTGTCTAAAAACCATTTTCCAAAAGCTTTCACATGGTCATTTATTTTAATCCTTTCCCAAGTCCACTCCGGTCAGTGGACAACTACCTACTCAAAGCCAAGTTTATCCTTGTTAAAAGTCCAGACCAAAACAGTTTCCAAACTATCAGAAGTTCATTTGTCATTCACTTCCAAATGCTTTAATGCCTCTAATGTCTACGATTCTAGTGCACAGTGGACACTCGATAATTAGGTAATAAATACAGTAATTTTGATCTTAAAAAGTAAATAAATTTAGAAGGAATACAATAGAGGGCATTTTACAATAGAGGGTAGAAATGCCCTGTGCCTCATTAGTACACCATGTGATCAACATACCACATCATAATAATTAACTACAGCTTGACCCTCTCCAAGGTTCCTTGTTCCGGCTTGCTGAAAGAAAAGTCTCTTATTTAGAACTCCAAGCTGACTGTGTAGCTGTGTCAAAGAGTGTGGATATCTACTCTGAAAAAATATAATTCATCATATTTAGAGAACTGATACTGTTGTGTGTGACAGAAACAACTTCCCAAAGTCGAGAATAATTTCAAAAACTAAAATTATACTACACACTAAGAGGTCCAGGAGTAGGAAATAAAACTGAGCTGACCTTGGTTTAGCCCCTGGGCGGGCTCCTGCTGCCCACCTCTCCACAACCAAGTCTGAACAGCTCTCTCAGTTTCTTGCTCTTACTGAAGAAGCAGAAGGCAGAGAGCTACTCAGATTAATTGGCCCTGGGGTTAAATCCTGAATGGCCTTCATCCCAACCTAGATTTGTATCAGCTTGTTTCAATTCAATAACTCCAATGTCCTTCAAATATTCTATTGTTATAATGCTGTCAATACTGTTAGCACCTTCAAAAAAAAAAAAGTAAATGTTCTCTGAGTTTTTGGTTTGGGAACATTTCGAGCCAAGCAGTGAAAGTTGTCACATTGCTTATACCTCTCCAATTGAGATTTTAGAGAAAGGGAGAGGAGAATCATATGAAGAAGGTGGATGGCATCAAAAGGCAGAAATGTTCCTGCAAGGGAGCAGTCTAGAAAGACTTTGTGTAGAGATGGGATTTAGAATACTTTTTAGATGATGTGTCTTGATCATGGTCAAATTGTACTGTATTCTTTATTTCCTTTATTATTTAAAAATTCAGAACCACCTATCCAGTAAAGTAATAGTCAAAAGGGATCATTTTAAACCACTCAGATTTCTACATCCATCTCCAATTCCATATTCCAAAATACAGCTCACCTCACCCCACTTGACCTCTGTCCCAACCCCACCCTCCAGCCACCTCCTTCGTAAAGAGGCTGCCATTATTACTGACATATGGTATAACCCTCAAGACTACAGGAGTAGGAGAATCAACGGTAAGAACCAAGGTGAAGGAAGCAGGAGAGGCCACATGTTTCAGGCAGGTCTAGCATTTAGCAAACCCTGTTATTTACATGTTTAACATTATTTCATATTTAGACGACATGCACATTGTTCTTTTCCAGGAAGTTGCTGTTAAAGCATCAATGTGATACATGTAAATGTTGAAAACTGTCTATATTGTATTATAACCCAGTTTTGGCATTTCTTCACATCTGAATATGCCAGGAGTATGAACCTAGAAATCTACTCCAGGGCCCTTCTCTCGCCACAGTCACTGGTCTAGTTTCTAGAACTGAGGCAATCATAAAGCCCACATAATAGGCCCTGAGAATGGGAGAACTCATCTAAATGTCAAATTAAACTTTTATAAGGAGTGCTTAAGGGATTGAAACTGCAGTTTTTTAAATTCATTCTATTTCTGGGACGTCTGCCAGCCAAACATGACGTCCTTGAAAACCCACAGCACAAAGAAGACTCGAGCTGCTAGCTGTGGCTCCTCAAGCAGTTTCCGCAACTTGTCAGGGCCTAAATTGCCTCAGTCAGTTTAAAAAGTGGGGGACAGGTGGTGGGCGCCTCTCAACCAGCTAGTCCCTTCAAGGTCCCGTTCCAGTTTTAGAGCCAATTATAGAATTACTAAAAATTATGTTCAATGTATAAAATGTCCAATAATTTCAAAAAACAAAAGACAAGGGAGCCTCAGACATAATTCTTAAACATCCAGAAAGACCTCAAGATAGCTGTGAGGTGTCATGAAGAGTGCCCTTTTGGCCGGGCTGTCATCTGCCTCAAATAAAGCCTGAGCTACAGGAAAACTATTTTAACACTCTGAGGAGATTAAATAGTTAATCCACTGGGAAACCGTGTTGAAAAACAGAACTCACAAATCCGCCTCCCAGAGAGCAGCCTTGAAAATAGCAAACATAGTTGTTATATTTTGAATAAAATTATTCCATAATATACTGTCTACAAAGACTTTCTACTATTTGGCATGCATTTTCATCAATGTGATTTTCTTCCTGATCTGAAACTCAGATAAAGGTAATGTCTAATGTTGACAGAAGACGACCATTTATAAGTCAGACTCACACAGGTGAGTTGTTAACTTGTTTTGGGGAAAAACACCCATAATAATGAAAATTCCAAGTTCATTTCTTTGAGGAGAAATCGATGTGAATTGAAGATTGGGCAAATTCTGGAAACTGATGTAAACTGGAAGATTGAGCAGATTATGGCATTAACTGCCAAGATAATTTCTGCTTTCATGGCTTCACTAAACTGGAATTTCTAGTGCATCATTCACTATCCCATAATTATGCGTCGAAATATTAACCAATTAGCAGGTAAGATGGTAAGAGCTCAAGGGGCAGTGATAATTAGACATGAAATCTGAACTTCCATGGGGTTTCAAACAAGCAGGTCTATCACACTTTATATATTAATAAACCAGAAGAAAATGTATCATATTTTGTAAAAATAATTTCATTGGCTTTCAACTCACATCATCTGCTAGTTTTTACTCCCCTCTTTCCCTTACTTCCTGATCCGAATATAAAGACATACAAGTAGGGAATGAATGTTATACCTAGTAGGACATGATATAAATGAAATCCTTCTAATGCATAGGCCTGGAGTTCAAGTTGTGTATGATATATGTTTGGAAGCAGAGCACACTTTTCATTTCTAAATCACTATTCTTGAGGAAGGTATGAACTAAAAACTGCTATTAAAAATAGAGAAATAAAAACTAAACTGGAACGAATGTCTTTCATGTCTAGTTTGTGCTGCTGTCTATATTTTGCGTCTGTTCCCACATAGTTTGTGCATTTGAAGAGCCTCATATTGCTAGGTCTAAGACCCATGAAAGCAGCGATTATGTCCATCACCTGTTGTGCATCTGCACTTGTAGGAAGGCACCCAACACATGGTAGGCACTTAATATTTGTTGCATAAAGGAAAGAATAAACAAATGACCAAATACCAGATAACCACCTATGTCTATAAAGTAAATATTTCTAAGAGCCTTGCTTATCTCCTTCTTTATATTCTAAACATTACATTGTTTCAAATAATTTACCACACATGCATATTCATGTTTCAGCTTGAAAGATCCTTATTACACCGAAGTTAGTTTGTAAAACGTTTTGGAAACATTGGGAAATATGTTTAAGAACACAGAAATAGGTGTCAAAAACCTGAATTTGAGTTCCAATTTTTGTATTTAATGACTGAGAAATCTTGAACAGGTCACTAGTGTCTTTGAGAGCGATCTTTTTTATCTGTATAAAAGAGATATTACCTGTGCAGCTTACATCATAGGGTCTTTATGTAGATTAAATAAAATATAAAAAGTATTATAACCAGAATGAAACAAAAAGACTGCAAAAGCCTAAATGTTTCCTCTTCAGTCACGAGAGCACCCAGAGTAAACATTGTTGGAAAAGTCAAGTTCAGAATGGCAAAATAGTTTCTTCATGTCAATATGGAGGTATCATCTGTGCCAACAGTTTGACTAACAGCAACAAAATCATCAGCTATCTAATGGGCTGACTATGGAAAGCTCTTACAACCATTAATTACATCATATTACCACCTCGGCATGAGGAAAGAGAGAAAGAGTTCAGGGTGGTCACAATGCAAATCAGTGCCAGTGACAGACCTATAACAGAGCTTTTGACTGTCCAGTCAGCTCTTAAGACTGCTGGGCAACGCTACCTCTTAGAAGTGGTTCAGTTAGTCGAAAATACAGCAAATCGGACATTACATATTAACCTAAACTCACTGTCAAAAATACGTACTGTTTCCTGCTGAAGCCAAGCAAAGAAATTTTAGTTCACAACCACAGAAACAGCAATTTTTAACCTTTTTCTCTCAAGGTACACATAAACTAATTATTAAAAAGCTGTGGCGCACCAAAAAATATATTTTTTTGCCAATATGACAAAATATGGGTGTAATTTTGATTCATTCACACCGAATGGCTATTATTGTGTTGGCTGTTGCCATTTTTTTATTTGACAATCTTAGGGAAAAGAGGTCAGTGCCCCTGACTACATAGTCAGACATTGCATGCTTTAAAACTTCTTGTGGCACACCAGTGTGCCTGCCGTGGCACATGAGTTGAACATCACCGACATAGACAATAACATGAAAACCAATGGTTATTCCTATATCTCCGTTTTCATTCAGCTCTTTGTTATATTTTGCAAGCTAAAGTTCCTGTAAAGGAAAAGAAAGTCTCAAATAGTATTTCAGCATTACGACAGGGAAAGGAAAGACAACAATCTCATAATGTCTTAGATTTAGAATCAGCTACCGTATGGAGCCCATAATTAGTAACTGTCTACACCTGTGCACTTGGAGAAAAAAATGTTGCTACCAAATCAAATCTTATATATACGTGTGTGTGTATGGGGGGGGGGTGTATAACCACTCTAAAAACAGACACCTAATATTTTTGTATTTTCTTGATCTGAGGGTGAGGTTAGTCTGTAATAGAACGGCTTGAGCAGTTTTATTTTATATTTCTTCTTCACATTTTTTAAATTATAGAGCAGCACTATCCAACAGAAATATAATGCAAGCAACATTATATTTAATTTTAAAATTTCTGGTAGTGCCCTGACCACAAAATAAAAGGCCGCCAGTTACATTCCCAGTCAGGGCATGTACCTGGGTTGTGGGTTCCATCCCCAGTCAGGAGGCAGACAAGAGGCTACCTCTCTCACATCAATGTTTCTCTCCCTCACTTTCTCCCTCCCTTCCCCTCTCTTTGAAAATAAGTAATTAAAATCTTGTTTTTTTAATTTCTGGTAACCACATTTTTAAAAAGAAAAATTAAATAAGTTAAATTAATTTTAATAATATTTTAACTCAACATATTAAAATATTATCGCTTTAATATATAATCAATATAAAGATTACTGATATGTTTACATTCATTTTTTTATAGTTTTTCATAAGTCTTTGAAATTCAATGCATACATCACACTTAACACACATCAATTAGGACACTAACTGCTTACTGGAAATATTTTATTGGTATTTAGATTTCATAAACTTTACAGTTAAAAAGTAGATCCACATACCAAGTTGTCCCAAGCATACATAATTTTTTTCCAAAAACTGAATCAAAGGCCAATTTGTATAGTCCTTTACAATTTAGTAGCATTAATCATAATTCCAGAGGGGTCAGGTAGTATGGCCGTCACCTGAATCCATATCTACCACACCTTGGATATATACTCTGCCAAACGGCATTTTCAAATATTGAATAAAAAATGGTCTCCCTAAATGAGAAAGTTCTGTTTAACTTCTTTTCCCTAAAGCTTTATATGACCCATGCACTTATTTTGAGAAAACCTCAAATAGAATCATCAGCTTTGACATAAATAATAAGTCTCTACATCTAATAAAACACGAGAACCTCTAGGACACTTTTGCGCATTTACATAAGAAGAGTCAACTCTCTGTTTATTACCTGTTATTACATTACACATTGAAGAAGAAAAACAGGTCAAATGCCCTGTTGATTTGTCTATTCGTTGATTTATTTACCCTGCTCATGAAGTTATCTCACACTGGAGGGTAGAATCAGAGGGCGCTGGGAAGGTCAAAGACTCTGAGGAAATACTTTAGCATTAAGTCCAGGTCTTCTCTTTCTGAGCTCTACCTTTTCTAGCAAAATCTAGGTATGAATAATCTATCAAAGCCACTCATTTGTAGGTGAGTTAGTACAGAACCAGGAAGAGGCGACTGACCTTACCACTCAGTAAAGCTTTGCAGAGCATGTTTCTGCCTCTCATCTCTGTGAGCTTTATGGCTAGCAATCTGCGCTAGAGGCAAGCGGTCTGGGTGGAAACTCCTGTCCTGCCACTTGCTGTCAGTTTAACTTTGGGCAGGTAACTTAATCTTTCTGTGTCTCATCTGTAGAATGGCCATCATGGTAACAGGACCAGATCTAAGTCAAAGATTGTTATGAGGAATGAATGAGACTTCACAGGCTATAAAACATCTCAACACACAGCTACAGGGAACCGATCCGCCTGGCAGCGGCAGGCTTATGCAGTCTGTGTGAATTTGTGCGTCTCATCCACCACATACGGACCCCGCTGGACGGAATTTGCATCACACAGCACTGATCCTGGCACATGGTAGGTCCCCAACAATTATTGCTATTTTTAACTCAGAAATCTGGATAATGGAGACGGGGATAAATGCTTAATAAATATTTGTTGTAAATAAAAATATATGTCCAAGCACTTTATAAATACCAAGGTGATATAGAAGCTATTTTTATCCTATGTAAAATAAGTTTGGAAAGTGGATCTACTCAGACAATGTACTTAATTTAAAAAAATAGATCTTCACAATGTGCCTTACTAAATTGTTAATTTTTTATAAGGCCTTTACCCAACAATCAAACCCACACTGTTCACTTAAATAGTGCTCATATGCATATCAAAACCAAATATAAGTTATTTATCCATCAACCTCACTTTAGGATGATCCATGGCTCTGCTCTCTCTACTGCAAAGCAGCATCAGAGTTAACAGCATGGCCAATAAATTGCCCTATGGTGTCCCAGGAGTGTCCAAACTTTTGGCATCTCTGGGCCACAGTGGAAGAAGAAGAGTTGTCTTGGGCCACACATTAAATACACAAACACTGATGAAAAATGATGAGTGCAAAAAAAAAAGAACGTTTTCAGGAAATTTACGATTTTGTGTTGGGCCGCATTCATAGCCATCCTGTGTTGCATGCAGCCCACAGGGCCGCGGGCTGGACACCCCTGTAAGAGTAGTCACAGGTAAAAATCTTAAATCTCTAAAAATGGTTTCTCTCACAGCCAAATTTTCTGTTTCCATTACTATTTTATGTTCCTTCATCACATTCCTGGACCAGATCAACTAACAAAACTGCTCCTTCCGGGCCTTCCTACTTCCTTTCCCTTCCTCTGCCATCACTAATAAGTATTAAAAGACCAAAAGAGACGTAGTAGCAGTAAATAGGAGAAGCAAACTAATCCAACCATTAGATAAACAGAATAACCAAGAATAACCCCAGAATAACCAAGGCCAAATTAACACTTCAAAAGCTTTATAACAGGTGATTCTAAACAGTCATAAAACTGTCACTTCCATGGGTAGTCATTTCCTGGTCTGTAAAGAGCATGCAAAAAATCTTTAAAATTAATTTTATTCTTTAAGGTGATAAAAATACAAAGTATATATAAAACTGCCATTTCTATGCCTAACCAAGATTCGTCACTAAAATAACAGAAATGCTGACATGATAGGATTTGCAAAATAACTTCCCAGAAAAACGACAAGAGTGGAGGATTTTTAAAAATAATTCCTTGGAAAACAGATTATTTGTATAACCCTTACAGTATACATAAAGAGAATGCATTCACAGTAGTAGTCTATCCGCGCTGTGAGAGCAACGCACTTCTTCCACCATGAATGCTTCATTAATATTTCAGGGATGATGTTGCAATTTTCCATGAGCAACTGTCAGCGCTTTGCTTCTTGACATGTACCAAAGCGATTCAAACCACACTCAATACTCCAGTACCTGCCATTGACCAGGATGCACTTCGAGGGTGGGGGGGGTCTAGCATCTCCAAATTCATCCCCGGGCACGTTTCTATTGTGCCCACCCTGCACGCATGTTAACCTTCCGCTTGCTGAAGGTTGTTGCCTTCCTCCTACGGACCCATCACCCGTGATTGCATCTTCAACATCATTCCCACTGCCAGGCCTCCGAGGCCAGATGCGCCTGCCGTCCCCGCGCGCTGGGGCAGTTGCCCACGTCGCAGCGGTGCAGAGGGACGCCGGCGTGTGCACCGGCATCTACCTGGCCCTGCGGGGCAGCGCCGTCCGGTCGACGCTTTGTCTCCGGCCTCGGAAGGCCGGCTGCCGGTACCCGTCCGCACGCTCAGAGTAAAAGGAGCACCGGTGCAGCCGGGGGGCTGCTCCTCCAGGCAGGGACGCACAGGCAGCCGCCCGAGGCGGCCGCAGGCGAGATCCCCGTGCCTCGGGTGCGCGACCCGGAGGGGACAGGGCGCCTGGGGGACCGGGCGCCGCGCAGCCGCTGGCCACCTGCAAACGCCGCAGGCGTGGGGACGGCAGCGGTGTCCCCGCCAGCGCCCGGCCGGCGAGGACCCGCTGCCTCAGTTTCCACGGCCGCCCCCACCCGCCGGGCCGCCCCTCAGTCTCGGCGCCCCGGGCCAGAGCAGGTCCCTGCCGCGCCCGCAGCCCGCAGCCCGCAGCCCGCCCGCCGCCGCCGCGCCGTCCTCACCTGACAGCCACCCGCACCGAGCTCTCGTCCGGGGCGCCCCACATGCTGGTGGCGGGCGACAGCCGAGCCCCTGGGCCTCCGCACCGCAGAGCTGAGGCGCCGCAGGAGGCTAGAGCGGCGGGGGCGGCCGGCTCACCTCCACGGCGCTCCAGCCATGTTAGGCGACTGAATGGAGAGGTGGCGGCGGCGCTGAGGCTGAGGCTGAGGCGGGCGCTGGGGAGGAGGCGGCTCCCGGCGGGCGGGCACCGCCCCTTTCCCCCCTCACCCCCCGGGAGCGGGGGCGGGGGCGGGGACTCGGTGCTCGCACGGCGAGCGCGGCGGCGGCGGAGCCGGCGGGTCGCCCGCGGCCTCCAGACGCGCAGTCGGTGTGCCCTGCCCCCTCCGCGGGGGACCCCGCCCGCCTGCCCGCGGCCGGCGGAGACTCCACGTCCTCCCGGGCGCTCGGGGCGCCGGCCCGCACTGCGTCAGCGGCGGCCGCCCCGCCCGGCCCCGCTCGCCCTCCCCCCGGCGACGGCCCGCCCGGCCCTCGGCGGGGCACTGCCCGGCGCGGCTGGGCGGGGAGGGCTGCGGGCCGCGGGCTGCCCACGCCCACTCCCAGGGGCCACCAGCCTGTGCGCCCTGCCAGACTCTCCCGGGACGGCGCAGCGGCGGACGCCCCCGCAGCTGCCGGTGTCTCCTCCAAAATCAGAGCTAGTGCCCCAGCGCAGCGCCAGGGATCGGCGGCTGCCGCTCGGATTTGCCTTTGTTTCCACCCTTAGCCTGGTTGTGCTCTCTCCGGCCTGGACTTTGACCCCCTCCCCAGCCCCCGGCAACGCCAGCCCTCCCGAGAACCAGCCGCTCCTGCTAAACTGGCTCCGGGCTCCGGCCGCTGCCTCCGGGCGGCAGCCCAGCGCCTTTACCAGCCCGCGTGGGATATGGAAATGATTTACTCTGGAGCCTCTTGAATGCGTTTCTGTTAAATCACTTGTACACTGGTACATGAACTGTACCCTGGCACGGCCAAGTGTCCCCAGATCTGAATATCCACCGAGACCTGCTGCGCAGTCCATCCTTCCAAAGGGACTTTCTTTGCCTTCTGGCCTTCAAAAAG
Source organism: Macrotus californicus (assembly GCA_007922815.1). NCBI lineage: Eukaryota > Metazoa > Chordata > Mammalia > Chiroptera > Phyllostomidae > Macrotus > Macrotus californicus. The sequence goes on from VMDR010007698.1 coordinate 33,223, forward strand.
CGCCTCTCAGTCCCGGGATTCTGTCAACATTGACCCATTGTGGTTTCTGCGTGTGGCCCTTGTGCCTCCACATGCCTTGAGACAGCGCTGTGGAAACAGCCCGTGTTAGCTTTACCACAGAGGATCTTTTGTGGGCTGCCCATACAGTGTCTCTGCATAGACATGTAGGGACGCATGAAACAGCAGAACAGACTGAATGTCACCATCTAAATAAAGGCACTGCCCCAAGCACCTAGATCGAAGGTCCCATGCCTGGTATCCTACCCAGCCGACGGACAGCGGCAAGGGTCGGGGGAGGCAGCACACTTTTGGAAAAACAAGAAGTGTTTAGTGATCTTAGTGAATGCCCATGTGATGTTTAATTACAGATAGGTTTAAACTTACTCTGTCTCTCAACCTCGATCGATACCTCCGAGTCTTAACATGCGCGTAACTGGGAGGTAAAGAGACCAGTGATGGTGAGTATCCTTCCGTAGAACGTTATGGGTAGCAACGCTCTCCTCTGGCTGGCTTTCTGGAGAGCATCCCCTCCTCTCAGCATTTGTCTATCAACAGATCTGAGCGCCAGTTCCTTCTGCCCCCACAGTCCCCCATCTGGGTGGCTCTGGATTGGCCACTTTGCTTCTTGGAATGATAAAAGCTACAACCAAGGCAAGTAAGGGCAAGCAAATTTAGCAAGAAAACTACGGGGATGTGTGTAATTTAGGACCTTTTATTTTTTCGAAAATTTTCATTTAAGTAGCGTTAGTACATAAATGTCTCAGTAGGAGCTGTTAAATACAAATGCCACCAGGAGCCGGGGGGGGGGGGGGGGGGTACTTCAGTAAGTGGAACAGGCAGGCAAGGCCTGTTGCAGAACAGAGAACACAGGCCCGTTGCAAAGGCAGTGGCCGTCCCCAGCTCTGGACTGCTGGAACGCAGACCCATTGCCACGGAGCTTTTTGTTTGCGTGTGTGTTTGTTACTTCTCAAGAATCAGAGAAGAAGCAGACCTTTACGTGAAAACTCAGTTTTTCAAACATCAACAACTAATTCAGCACTATATTTACATACCATGCAAAACAATCAGAGTATGTCTTGGGCCAACTTCAGTCCCAAGCATCAGGCTGAAACTTCTGACCAAAACGTTAGCACCAGTATAGCTGTGTCTTTGAGTTCATGTTGCACATGGGCTCAGGAAGAGGTGGTGTAAAAATTCAAATTCTCATTGATGACTGAGTCGGTAATTTTCTTCCAAGTTTCAAAATTTGTAAATTAATGATCTATTTCTATTTACTTAAGATCCTTTGTAGCTGCTATAATCCCTTTCCTTATGACTCATCTAATTATCTTTTTTTTTTATCCACACCCAAGGACATTTGTTTTCACGGCCTTTTAGAGATAGAGGGAGAGAGGGTTTTAGAGAGAAGAGAAGGGAGGAAGAAAGAGGGAGGGAAACATCGACATGAGGGAGAAACATGGACTGGTTGCCTTTTTTATGCGCTGAAACCTGCAACCCAGGCACATGCCCTGACTGGGAATCAAACTGGTGACCTTTCACTTTCGGGAGAATGGGCAACCAACTGAGCCACACCAGCCAGGGCTCATCTAATAATTATCTTAAGTTGAAGGAAACTCCAAGGGAAGAGATCTTATCACAAAAGTGGTTTGAATCCTATTCCAACTATTCATGCAATAGATATTTAATAAATGAGTGCTATTATGCAGACAGTGCTGGACACTAGATATGAAGACGATTAAGACGGTCAGTTTCTACAAGGTACTTACAGTCCGCTTCAGGGAGAAAAGTTCGAAAATCTATGATTGCAGTATTAGAATGTATGACAAGACTATGATGAATTCCATCTGGAAGAGTGAAGAATTCTTTAGATATAGACCATTCAGGATGATCTCCCGGAGTCCTCTCTTGCCTCTACACTGCAGTGAGGGTGACGCTTTAAAACCTAAGTCATTTATGTCATTCTCCTGCCTGAAACCTTCTAACGGCTACCTAATAGAAATAGAATAAATTCTTTTAGACTTTAAGACCCTTCACATTCTGGCCTCTCCAAGTTCTAATCTTATCTTTTGCCACTCTAAATTTTAATCACTCTTCTTAGTGAAATTGCCCTCCTTTCTATTCCTTAAACATAAAGTTATTTTCTGCCTTAGGACCTTTGAACTAACTATTCCTCTACCTGGTTAGATCCTTTTGGTTTGTTAGGTATCAGCTTAAATGCTATATCCTTGGAGAGACCTCTCCTATTCAATCTAAACTAGCAACCCCACATGATTTGCATGGCCCAGTGAAAAAATAAAAATGCACTGACTTGTTAGAAAAGCAGTATTAAAATGCTGTTAAAGATACTGACCTATATAGTTTTTATTTTTTTCTTTTGAGCGCTCTTGCTCAACTTGTCACAGTGTTTTCTTAATTTACTATTTAATGTAATTTTCCATAAAGAAAAATTAAAATTTCTAATCATTAGCGTGATTTTACCATACATCTTTATATTGTGCAATGTCAGTCTTAAGATGTATAGAAGAGCATTTAATTCATATGTGGGATTATCAAAATTATGTAATCCCTATTATGTAGTTCATAAACACATGGGAATTTCATTTTTAACGGAACTGAAGAAACATTGTACAAAGCTAACTCAATTGTTTTTATTTCACTTGCTGATACACCCACATTCTACTAATGCTTTCTACCGTTGGCTGACAGGTGCATCAGGAAGAACTGAAAGGAAGAGGAACTACCTTCCCCTGTCTTTGTTTTCCTTTTGCGTCATGATTTTCAGAGTCAGTAGTTGGCGGCTATAGAGAGGTAATGAGTGAGAAAGAATAAGACAGACTTCCCTGGTCATTGTATTTCTTAAAATGCCTGGTTTGAGGGAAACATGGCTTCTCAAGTTGTCAGCATCCCTGCTCGGTCAGTTGTAGACCTAACACATTTACCCAGGACTTGTACTGTTTTTGAATCTCACTTAACTCTTACACATTGTGGGTCAACCTTGAATTCTATTCTCAGAGGACACCGAGAAAGCTATATGAGAATAGTGTGACAAAGAACACAGGATGTGCACATCGCAAATGTGTCCTCTGCTTACCCACGGACTCCACTGTTTTATCAGACCTGCCTTACAAAACACAAACCTAGAGATAAAAATATTGAGAATTTCAAGACAATGATGGCAGAGTATTAAACCAGGAGTAAGGCCCTCTGAGCACAGAGCATTGTGTGACTACTGACAACACACCCACTAGATCCCCAGGTACTTACTGTCCCGTCACTATTTTAATTCTTCATGGCCCTATCACTAGGTGATATTCTTTTGTATTTGGTTTATTGTTTGCCTTCCCTCACTTGAATGTGAGTTCCAAGATTGCAGGGATTTTTTTTTCACGAATGTATCTGTAGATTCCACAATATCTGACACATAGTATGCATCATTAAATATTAGCTGAATGACTGTGATTTGGGGCAAGCTATGAGAGCCAAGTCTCAGTTCTTATATGTAAGTAATGTATTTTCTACCTTCTACAGTTGTTTTGGAGATTGAAAGAATTTTGCTTATCAAATGTTAATCACAGCACTAACTCACAATAAGTGCACAATAAAATGAGCTGATGTTATTATAAACATCTTTGTAAATACGAAGTGTTTGAAAAAAAACAGTTACTCATGCCATAGCTGCACCTGTCTAAGGTACATTTGAAAAAAACAAAAAAAGATACATTCAAGCACACCCTAAACAGGCAGCCAAAAAAGAAGTTACTTCACCAGTTTTTCCCTTTAGGCCATCTACCCTGTGTTTTTCTGCTCTCCACATTCTAATCAGCCATTAAAGGTTATTTAACTCTTCCTTTTTGCTGCTAGCAGAAAGATTAAACGAAAAAGTTCTGATTATAACTCCATGTGCAAACAACTGGCTCTGGGAGAGCGTGCCTAGACAAACATCTCAGAAAGCTTTTTGAAGAAAAATCATTAGGAAACTAAACTTTAATACCTTGATCAGAGATATCAATTTTCCTTCAGTAATTTTTTTTGTTTGTTTTATACATTTTCCTCACTCATAACAATGGAAAGTATATTTAGGGTTCTTCCACCAGGCCAGGGCAATATGCTAACTAACATGCATTATTTCTCTTCATTTTTTCTCTCAAAGACTCTAGAAGACGGATACAATTACTGTATCCCTCTTACATGTGAAGAAACAGAAGCCTTTCCAACAACCTCCGTTTGTCACAATCATTTCTCTATTTTTAAGCCCAACTCAAAAATTACCTCTTTCTTGAAACTTTTCCTGACTTCAGATGTGTAATTTTTTTTTGCCAAATCTCTGTGGCATTTCATTTATCTCTTTGTTATTGTTGTAATTATCACTTTTTAACTCCTCAACTAGATTATAAATTCCTAAAAAGCAGACCTTGTAGAAAACACAGGAGTGCAGTCAGTAGTTAGTTGTTAACAAAATCAGTGATTCTTTAGAAGGGCATACTATGCTTAGATTTCAACACAAAGCAGATTTTCCCTGGAGATAAACTGCTGCCCACTGGTGATAGTGCTCAGATGTAGAAAATCTGCTGCTCACTGGTTATAGCTCTCAGAGAGATGGTTTCTAGACCAGTGTCTGTAAAAGGTGGCCTTCTAACCAGAAGGAAACCAGAGCACCTGAGGTTCTGTAAACCAGCAAATGTAGGCAATGCTCCTAAAATTCTGGAGACAGGAGGTGTTTCATAACTCTAGTCCATCCCTGTCATTTTGCAGATAAGGAAACAGAGTTCCTGAGAGGAGAGCTGACCGTCACCACCAGCTACCCCCTTGGCACACACATACACACACGCATTTACACGGCAGTCAGTTGGTGGCACAGCTAAATTAAAATGTGTCTTGTCTCCTTGTCCTGGACTCTTGGTTCCTCGCTGTTAATTTTATAAAGATTTTGTTTCTGGTTTTTAGAAAATCTCAGCCTACACTACAAGTGTTTATGTATTAAAGTATATATACTGAAAAATAACAGAAGGCAGGCAAACTTCAATACTTGTAGTAGGAGTTTACCTTATGATAAAAAGCAGTTTGTTAACTCTTGTAGATTTTTTAATGACTGAGAACATTGCTAGAAAAAAAGACTTTTAACTATATGCACATTTTCTTCCCATGTTCTCATTCATGATTACTTTGAACATTGGTGACGATTATTTCTGGGTGGAAATTTAGGGTTTGAGGAATTTTCATTTTTCCTTCTTTGTAACTTTTTATATTGCTTGAAAACTTTAAAATAATATAAATTGCTTTTACAGATAAAATGAAATTCTTCTAAGGGAAAAATAGCAAGTAGGTATAACTCCTCTTTAGTAAGAATAAACAATTAAATAAAAGTTAAATTTCATTATTCATACTTAAGATCAGAGTATGAAATAAAAAATTGCACATAAGGTCTTAGACCTGAGTTCCAAACTTAAGGGAAATTCTGAGAATAAAGACCTTCTCTCCCGTTCAGTTTGTAGCATATGTGTATTGCTCAGAGCCTTATTACCCCAAAGTCCTGGCCCAGTTAATTGCATTCAAATGCAAATTACAGCTATTAAGTCATGCCTGTCTCGAGCCAAAGGCTTGAGCCAAGTTTGTAAGAGGAGCGTTTTTTCCTAACTGTGCAGGACTGAACTTGATAAGCAGTTTTGGATAGTCATTCATTCAAACCTCATTCTTTGTGTGTGTGTGTTGTGTTTTTTTGTGTGTGTGTTTTTAAGGGAAGAATGTTATAGAACTGAATTGCCAAAAAATTACTTTATTAGTTATTTTAATTGAGAATAATTCACCATTTACTATCCTCTCCTCTTTTATTTATTATTCTTCAATACCACCATTCTTTTATCATATCTGTTGATTGAAATTCTTGCCTTCATTTTCAGTTTCTAAGCTTTTGTTTTTGTTCCTCCATATGATTATTTGTCAAATTCTGGTGGTTCTTGATACCCTGAAACCAAAATATTAATGAAGCTCTGGATTTTTCATTTTTATTTCAAAAAACCTATAGCAATTAAAAATATGCAGTTAATTTTGTTAACCAGTGTCACCCAATAAATTCAATAAAAAGGAAAAATATGAAGTTAACTATAATTTATAATAATATGATAAATATTTCACCAGCTTCTTCAATGTACATATGCTTAGATTTACCTCCTTCCCCC